>WNWK01009832.1:0-74091 GCA_009830355.1 Cherax destructor
CTGGCTCTCCAAGCGCCTGGGTGGACAGGTGATGGACACACTTGTTCGAATCGTGATATTTTGTTCGCATGACGATATCGATTTTCTTGTTCTAATGACGATTTGTTCGACTGCCGAGCCGTTCGAATAGCGGGGTCCCCTGTATATATATATTATTATATATATATATATATTATATATATATATATATATATATATATTATATATATATATATTATATATATATATATATATTATATATATATATATTATATATATATATATATATATATATATATATATATATATATATATATATATATATATATATATGTATATATATGTCTATATATACATATATATAAAACACTTCCGCTAAAGTGTGGAATATACTGAACAATGACAGTGGAAATGTACTCCAAACGAGAGTTCAGGAGTAGATACGACAAAATTACTGCATGTCAGCCAATATAGATTAAAGACACAGGACCATGAGCA
Organism: Cherax destructor; assembly: GCA_009830355.1. NCBI lineage: Eukaryota > Metazoa > Arthropoda > Malacostraca > Decapoda > Parastacidae > Cherax > Cherax destructor. Next base: position 478 of record WNWK01009832.1, read on the forward strand.
AGAACTCCTGTAATTACTAAATAGGTTAATAGAGCTCTTCAATACTATAATCTATGATTTGGTTTATAGGATAGCAAGCTAAGTTATCTTAACAAAAAAAATTGAAATATCTCTTATTAGTGTGTATTAATGAAGTAAGTGCTTGTGAAACCCTCGAGTGCCTTTCCTCTCACACACATCTTTTTTTGATGACTACCAGTGTCCTTATAAACATCACAAAAAACTGTTTCTTTAACCCTTTCACTGTCGGTCCCATAATATTACGGCATGCAAGTCAGTGTCAGTCCCGTAATACTAAGCCAAAATTCTAGCGGCTTCCAATATTGCAGGAGAAAGCTGGCAGGCCTTCATATGAGAGAATGGGTCTGAGTGGTCAGCGTGAGCAGTATAAAAAAAAATCCTGCAGCACGCAGTGCATAATGAAAAAAAAAACTACGATCATGTTTTTGGTATAAAACATCATGTGGTATTTATGGTTGTATTATCGTTGTCTTGGTCTCATTTGATAGAATGGAAGATATATTACAGAAATAGAGATGATTCTGAATGGTTTATGGACTAAAAGTACAGTGGTACCTCGACATACAAGCAGCTCCCAACTCGAACAATTATGTAAGTGTATTTCTGTAAGTGCTTTTGTAAGTGTATTTTTGGGGGTCTAAAATGGATTAATCTAATTTACGTTATTCTTTATGGGAACAAATTCGTTCAGTATCGGCACACAAACAGCATTCTGGAACAAATTAAGCTCATAACCCAAGGTACCACTGTACCTTGAAATTAAGCTCAAAATAGCAGAAATGTTCAATTTTTGCTAATGTTCAAGAGTAAACAAATCATTTCGCGCATCCAATACACGTTAACTGGTGGGTCTAATATGCTTTCACAAATGCGCTGATATTATTTATATCATTTTTACAATACAGCCTCTCCTCACTTAACGACGGAGACAGGGACCTAAGACCCCGTTGGTAAACGAATTTGTTGCTAAATGAGGAGAATACTATAATGGTAGTGGATTTGTGTAAACTATCTTTGATATTGTTTTAATGTCACCTTTACACCATTTATAACATTTCTGGTATATTTTTAAATGTTTATACAGCAGTGTACTGTACAGTGGACCCCCGAGTTTCGTAAAAACTTCACTCCTGAAGTCTGCTCAAGTGCCATTACCGAACGAATTTTCTCCCTTAAGGAAAAATTTCACATAGGTTAGTCTATTTCAGACCCCCAAAAATACTTTTCCACAAGCACTTACAATATTATACTTACATAAATGTACGATTTCCGGGGTTTACGAAACTCGGGGGTCCACTGTATATTGTAATAAACAGAATTGAGGAAATCAGCTCTAATATGCATTAGTTAGGTATAAATACTGGTCAGAGAGCCCGTCGTATGTCCGAGGCTGTAATGTAGTAGTCTGCATAACAGCAAATCTTCTATTTTTTGTGTGAATAAAAATTCAAAATGAAAAGCAAGCGTAATATAAGAGGGGCCTAGAGACATGAATAATGAACTGAGAAAATGTTATTTTAATGCTAGGAATGTTGGTATTGTTAATTCTGGACCCTATTTTGAAATTGGTCTTACTTGAATTGTGTATGAAATTGACCAAATTACATACAGTAGGGCCCCGCTTTTCGGCAATTCGCCTTTCGGCGTTCCGTTCATACGGTGAGTTCAAATTATGACCAAAACTTTTGTATACAGCGAGGGTCTTTCAGATACGGCGCGCGCCACCCGGTTTGTTTACATTTTCCGTGAGCACATCTCTCTATTATGTAATAATCCCTCTTGGGCACATTAAATGTCCAATTTTACTTCAATATAGACATTTTCATTAATCCATCTATATTTTCTTCAAAATTACATAAGAAACACGTTACATAGCATATAAACATGCTGTTTATATGCTATGTAGGTGTGGTTGCCGGGCGGAGGGAAAACATTACGTAATACTAATAATAATTACTCTTGGGCACATTACATGTCTTATTTTATGTTAATATACACATTTTCATTAATCCATCTATAATATTTTCTTCAAAATTATATAAGAAACACGCTACAAAGCATATAAACATGCTGTTTATATGCTATGGTGTTGCCGGGCGGAGGGAAAACATTACGTAATACTAATAATAATCACTTGGGCACATTAAATGTCTTATTTTACGTTAATATAGACATTTTCGTTAAACTTAATGTTTTCTTCTCCACCATAGGAAAGAATCTAGCGAGTAAAATCCCAAGCTCGAACACTCGTCCAACAGACTACCTCACCAACACCTACCCAGATACACTATTCCTAGCTCCTACCAACTCACTTGAAGTCTCGCTCATAATCAACACCCATAAAAAGAAAGCAGGAGACATAAACAGCTTACCACCCTTTATGTACAAAAAAGCTACACACGTACTGTCACCAATTATAGCAGCATTATTCAATAAATCCATTGAATCTTCTACCTTCCCATCAATTCTCAAAATAGCTAGGGTCACCCCGATCCACAAAGGAGGTGACCAAACTGACTTTAACAATTATAGACCAATCTCAAATTTACCACTGCTTTCAAAAATCTTCGAAAAATTAATTCATAAACAGATCTATTTCTACCTCGTCTCACACAATGTACTAAACCCCTGTCAATTTGGATTCAGGACCAACAAGAGCACAAACGATGCTATAACACACATGTTAGAGTTAATATACACCGCACTTGAGAAGAAAGAAGTTCCGCTGGGAATCTTCATAGACCTACGCAAAGCATTTGATACAGTCGACCATGATTTATTGCTCACAAAATTAGCGCACTATGGTATTAAGGGGCACCCCCTCAACTACCTAAAGTCGTACCTTAGCAACAGAAGTCAGTACGTGTACACAAATGGAGAGAACTCTTCCACACAACAAATTACAGTCGGTGTCCCTCAAGGTAGTGTCCTGGGGCCACTCCTATTCCTCATTTACATAAACGACCTACCGAATGCATCACAACTACTCAAACCCATTTTGTTTGCAGATGACACAACATATGTCTTCTCTCACACAAATCCAGTCATACTAGCCAACACAGTTAATGCCGAATTACAGAAAATATCAACATGGATGATAACAAATAAGCTTACTCTCAATACGGACAAGACCTACTTCATTCAGTTTGGAAACAAAGCTGCAAATGTTCCACTTAACATAACGCTAAATGGTTCACCCATCACAAGGCTCACAGAGGGAAAATTCCTAGGAATCCACCTTGACAGTAGTCTTAAATTCCAAACACACATACAACAAATTTCCAAGAAAATCTCAAGGACAGTAGGTATATTATCTAAGATACGCTATTATGTGCCTCAACCAGCTCTCATTGCACTATATCATTCTCTTATCTACCCTTATCTCACCTATGGAATCTGTGCATGGGGCTCAACAACATTAAATCACCTTAGACCACTCATAACCCAGCAAAAGGCTGCAGTCAGGATGATGATAAATTCCCACTCTAGACAGCATACTCCACCTATATTCAGAACCTTAAAACTACTCACCATAAAAAATATTCATACCTATTCATGTGCCTTCTACATACATAAAACTCTACATGCTAATATCAACCCTCCGCTCAGAATTCTCCTCAACAACTTTAATAGGTCCCACGACCATGACACAAGACACAGATCACTATCTGACATACCCAGAGTCCATACTAACCAATGTAAAAATTCTATGCACATAAAGGGCCCCAGAATCTGGAATTCATTACCAGTAAATATTAAATTAACCTTGTCGGAAAATCAATTCAAGACTCTTCTCAAAAATCACCTACTCACCCTATACTAAATACTCATACTGAAACAAACTTTCAAACCCAATATTAATTTACTTAAGATAATCTCAATTTGATATGTTCATCCTCCTTAACACTTGTTGCAATTTCTTATCATCATATTGTCATTTAAAATCTTATAGTATCATCCTTTTCTTAATTTGAAATAAAATATATAACTAGAAGAAACTCAATAAATTTTTCTAGTATTGTTATTATACTAGTATAGCATCAACATACTGTAACTTGAAATAAAATATACAACTAGATTAAACTCAACCAATTTCTCTTGTATTGTCTTTTAATAGTATGTATAATCATATTATAATTTAAAATAATACAGAACTAGAATAAACTCAATCAATTTCTTTAGCATTAAGTACTTAGTGAATAAGTCTTTAGAATAAACTGCCCCTAATGCCATGGCATGCCAGTGGCTCTCCTTGCATTACAGTTTTATATTTGTAACTACCAATAACAGTGTACACTTGTAACATGCATCGAAATAAAAATATTATTATATTATTATTATTATTATTATTATTATATTTTCTTCAAAATTATTTAAAAAACCCGTTACATAGCATATAAACATGATACATACACCCACAGAATAAAAATTGACAAATATGAGATTTGTTTACCAAGCAACTTTGTAGGAGTGTCGGAAGAATTACGTTTTCTCTAGTCAAACATTGAGGGATAACTGTAGAAAAATATTCCTTTCATATGCCTTCACTCTATATATAGCTATTCACGACCCTTGTGGGTTTAGCGCTTCTTTTTTATTATGATAATAATAATACTATCATTACCTCTGAAAATAGTGTGTTGCATGAGAATGGGAGTGATGCTGTTTGTTTATTTTGTACTAACTTGTACACAATGTAAGAGTATTTGTATTGTGAGGTAATTATTATTATTTGTGAGGTAATTATTATTATTATTTTGAGGTAAAAGTTTCACAAACTCTTACAAACGTATGTGAATGAACTAAAAGTGGACACGTATTAATCGCATTCATTTCGCCTGACCGAGTGATCGCCCATTACCTGTTCAGTTTGTTTTTTTACCTTGTCTGAAATCCGTATCTCGTTCTCTCTCTCGTTTACTCTTTCGTTAACTAGTTGGCTCTCATTGACTATGGCGTCTAAGCTAAGTTGTGATAAAAAGAGGAGTCGTAAGCCTCTTACTTTAAGTGCCAAGTTAGAAATGATTGAACTCGGTGAACTGACTTTTTTGGGTTATCCTAGGTACTCTACTCATATTCTGCTATGTATGATAATCTATGTAACTGTATTTGTGTATACCTGAATAAACTTACTAACAAGGTATATGTTGATCACTGATATAGCCATCAAATACAGTTATATATAGCAGCATATGTGTAGATAACCCAGGATAACCCAAGAGTGTCAGCTGGGGATTGCAAGTTAAAACCTATGATAATTTATCACTCAGAGAATCCTAGGGCCCTAAAGAACTATGCAAAAGGTAGCCTCCCTGTTTATTATAAATCCAATTCGAAAGCCTGGATGACTACTGATCTTTTCATAAATTGGTTCACAGACTATTTTAAGCCTACAGTTGAGACTTACTGCAAGGAAAAGAAAATTCCTTTTAATGTTTTACTTGTTTTAGACAATACCCTGCATCTCACCTCTCACACATCAATGGTAATACTTTAAGGTAAGTAATAAGTGTACTCTGTGTGTATCTTACTTTTTATTGTGTTTTTTAATGCCTAGTGCTATTGCTAACTTAATATAAGTTAGTGTAAGCTTGTTGTCTGGCATATATATGCATTTAGAAGTGGAAAAAAATGGAGTTCTGCTTTTCGGCGATGTCTGCTTTAAGGCACTAGCCTGGAACCTAAACTGCAGTATAAGTGGGCCCCTACTGTACCAATTTCTGATCGGTAAATGGGCGGTTTCTTGTACTCAACCGATAGAACAAATGGAGTTCTAGCGAAATAGCTATGAGTTTGGTCGAGTGGAACAATGGAATTGGCTGAAAATAGGGCTCAAAGTGGTCAAAATTGCTGATGTATAAATATAGCAGAGACCACTAACTTCACGAGTGTAATTCCGTAAGTTTTCCATCAAATTTCATACTTTTGATGTCATTCCCATTGGGAAAAGATTTTCTATCATTTCATAAGAAAAAAATCTTTTTTTTTTTTAAATTCTTCGACACTGAGAGGAAGTAACTAGAAGAATTAGTAACCATGAGGTCAGAATTTTAAGAGTATATGCACATTATTATCAAGCAAATAAAGACCCTCATAAAAGCATCTCAGTAAATTATACTTTAGTAAACAACTACAGTGGACCCTCCCTTTTCGTGATTAATCCATTCCAGAAAGTCTTTACAAAATGTGAAATTAACGAAAACTGAAACCATTTTTCCCATAAGAAATAATGTAAATATAATTACAGTGGTACCTCGAGTTACGATATTTTTTCGTTCGAGAATGCTGTTCAAGTGCCATTACCAAACGAATTTATCCCCATAAGGAATAATGTAAAATAGACTAGTCCTTTTACACCCCCAAAAATATACCTACAAAAGCATTTAAAAAAATAAACTTACATAAAAGGGCGATTTTGGGGACCATCGTAACTCGAGGTACCACTGTAATCTGTTCCAGACACCCAAAATTATTACCAAAAAATAAATTTTTAAAGAGATTAAATATAGATTTACATACAGAAAAGAATGACAAATACAGTGAACCCCTGGTTATCGGCCATTCCTGTTATCGGCCAACTTGGTTATAGGCCAGTTTTTCGGCTTTCGGTTATTGGCCGTTATTTCACTTATCGACCATATGGGACGCGTTAACCCGCCCGCCACCAGCCGCTCGCGCCAGTCTCCCTGTGTCTCTGGGCAAGTGAGGAAGCTTCTGCTCATTCATCCAAACATTTCTCTATAATCCATTGTTTTTGGTGACTATTGATTAAGTGCAACTATGAAATAAGTAACCATGGTCCCAAAAAGTTCATAGTAAAGTTCCTTTGGTAAAGAAAGTGAGAAACATTATAGAATTCAAGGCCAGCAGGCATGGAGGCAAGGAGTGTAGCAGGCATGCAGGAAGTGTAGCAGGCATGCAGGGAGTGTAGCAGGCATGCAGGGAGTGTAGCAGGCATGCAGGGAGTGTAGCAGGCATGCAGCATTCAGAAGTCAGCATGTTTAATAATAATCACTCTTGGGCACATTAAATGTCTTATTTTAGGTTAATATAGACATTTTCATTAATCCATCTATGATATTTTCTTCAAAATTATATAAGAAACATGTTACATAGCATATAGCATATAAACATACAATGTTTATATGCTGTCGGGAGGAGAGTAAACATTACGTTTTCTCTGATTCAGCATTAGAGAAAACTGTGAATTTGGCGTCTCACCCAGTAACCGCCCTTCATATGCATTTGTTTACAATTTTTTTTATTATTAACACATCGGCTGATTCCCATCAAGGCAGGGTAGCCTGAAAAAGAAAAACTTTCATCATCATTCACTCCATCACTGTCTTGCCAGAAGGGTACTTTACACTACAGTTATAAAACTGCAACATTAACACCCCTCCTTCAGAGTGCAGACACTGTACTTCCCATCTCCAGGACTCAAGTCCGGCATGCCGGTTTCCCTGAATCCCTTCATTAATGTTACTTTGCTTCCACTCCAACAGCACGTCAAGTATTAAAAACCATTTGTCTCCATTTTCTCCTATCAAATACGCTCACACATTTTTTTTTTTTTTTCAACAAGTCGGCCGTCTCCCACCGAGGCAGGGTGACCCAAAAAGAAAGAAAATCCCCACGCATGCTTGCTGGAAATCCAAGCCCCTCGCACACAAAACCTCTTTTACCCCCTCCCTCCAACCTTTCCTAAGCCGACCCCTACCCCGCCTTCCCTCCACTACAGATTTATACACTCTCGAAGTCATTCTGTTTCGTTCCATTCTCTCTACATGTCCGAACCACCTCAACAACCCCTCCTCAGCCCTCTGGATAATAGTTTTGTTAATCCCGCACCTCCTCCTAATTTCCAAACTCCGAATTCTCTGCATTATATTCACACCACACATTGACCTCAGACATGACATCTCCACTGCCTCCAGCCTTCTCCTCGTTGCAACATTAATCACCCATGCTTCACACCCATATATGAGTGTTGGTATAACTATACTCTCATACATTCCCCTCTTTACTTCCACGGACAAAGTTCTTTGTCTTCACAGACTCCAAAGTGCACCACTCACCCTTTTCCACTCATCAATTCTATGATTCACCTCATCCTTCATAGACCCATCTGCTGACATGTCCACTTCCAAATATCTGAATACATTCACCTCCTCCATACTCTCTCCCTCCAATCTGATATCCAATCTTTCATCACCTAATCTTTTTGTTATCCTCATCACCTTACTCTTTCCTATATTCACTTTCAATTTTCTTCTTTTACATACCCTACAAAATTCATGCACCAACCTCTGCAACTTCTCTTCAGAATCTCCCAAAAGCACAGTGTCATCAGCAAAAAGCAACTGTGACAACTCCCACTTTGTATTTGATTCTTTGTCTTTTAACCCCACACCTCTTGCCAAGACCCTCGCATTCACTTCTCTTACAACCCCATCTATAAATATATTGAACAACCACGGTGACATCACACATCCTTGTCTAAGGCCTACTTTTACTGGGAAATAATCTCCCTCTCTCCTACACACTCTAACCTGAGCCTCACTATCCTCATAAAAGCTCTTCACTGATTCAGTAACCTACCTCCTATTCCATACACCTGCCACATTGCCCCCCTATCCACCCTATCATATGCCTTTTCCAAATCCATAAATGCCACAAAAACCTCTTTACCCTTATCTAAATACTGTTCACCTATATGTTTCACTGTAAACACTTGGTCTAAACACCCCCTACCTTTCCTAAAGCCCCCTTTGTTCATCTGCTATCCTGCTCTCCGTCTTACTCTTAATTCAATAATAACTCTACCATACACTTTACCTGGTATACTCAACAGACTTATTCCCCTATAATTTTTGCACTCTCTTTTGTCCCTTTGCCTTTATACAAATGAACAATACACGCTCTCTGCCAGTCCCTAGGTACCTTACCCTCTTCTATACATTTATTAAATAATAGCACCAACCACTCCTAAATTATATCCCCGCCTGCTTTTAACATTTCTATCTTTATCCCATCAATCCCAGCTGCCTTACCCCTTTTCATTCTACCCACTGCCTCACGAACTTCCCCCACACTCATAACTGGCTCTTCCACACTCCTACAAGATGTTATTCCTCCTTGCCCTATTACACGAAATCACAGCTTCCCTGTCTTCATCAACATTTAACAACTCCTCAAAATATTCCCTCCATCTTCCCGATACCTCTAACTCTTCATTTAATAACTCTCCTCTCCTATTTTTAACTGTCAAATCCATTTGTTCCCTAGGCTTCCTCAACTTATTAATCTCACTCCAAAACTTTTTCTTATTTTCAACAAAATTTGTAGATAACATCTCACCCACTCTCTCATTTGCTCTCTTTTTACATTGTTTCACCACTCTCTTAACCTCTCTTTTTCTCTCCATATACTCCTCCCTCCTTGCATCACTTCTACTTTGTAAAAACCTCTCATATGCTAACTTTTTCTCCCTTACTACTCTCTTTACATCATTATTCCACCATTCGCTCTTCTTCTCTCCCGCACCCACTTTCCTGTAACAATAAACTTCTGCTGAACACTTTAACACTACATTCTTTAACCTACCCCATACATCTTCGACCCCATTGCCTACACTCTCACTAGCCCATCTATCCTCCAATAGTTGTTTATATCTTACCCTAACTGCCTCCTCTTTTAGTTTATAAACTTTCACCTCTCTCTTACTTACTGTTTCTATTTTCCTTGTATCCCATGTACCTTTTACTCCCACTTTAGCTACAACTAAAAAGTGATCTGATATATCTGTGGCCCCTCTATAAACATGTACATCCTGAAGTCTACTCAACAGTCTTTTATCTACCAATACGTAGTCCAACAAACTTCTGTCATTACACCCTACATCATATCTTGTATACTTATCCTCATTTTCTTAAAATATGTATTACCTATAACTAAACCCCTTTTTATACAAAGTTCAATCAAAGGGCTCCCATTATCATTTACACTTAGCACCCCAAACTTACCTACCACACACTCTCTACATGTTTCTCCTACTTTAGCATTCAGGTCCCCTACCACAATTACTCTCTCACTTGGTTCAAAAGTTCCTATATATTTGCTTAACATCTCCCAAAATCTCTCTCTCTCCTCTACACTCCTCTCTTCTCCAGGTGCATACACGCTTATTATGACCCACTTTTCGCATCCGACCCTTATTTAAATTCACATAATCCTTGAATTTACACATTTATATTCCCTCTTCTCCTTCCATAACTGATCCTTCAACATTATTGCTACCCCTTCCTTAGCTCTAACTCTCTCAGATACTCCTGACTTAATCCCATTTATTTCTCCCCACTGAAACTCGCCTACCCCCTTCAGCTTTGTTTCGCTTAGGGCCAAGACATCCAACTTCTTTTCATTCATAACATCAGCAATTATCTCTTTCTTATCATCCGCACTACATCCACGCACATTCAAGCATCCCAGTTTTATAAAGTTTTTTGGCATGAATTATTCATTACACATGACACATGACACAACATACGTCTTCTCTCACCCAAATCCAGTCATACTGGCCAATACTGTTAACCCTTTGACTGTTTTGGTCGTATATATACGTCTTACGAGCCAGTGTTTCAGACGTATATATACTCACAAATTCTAGAGGCTTCAAATCAAACGGGAGAAAGCTGGTAGGCCAACATATGAGAGAATGGGTCTGTGTGGTCAGTGTGCGTGGTATAAAAAAAATCCTGCAGCACGCACTGCATAATGAGAAAAAAAAAACTCTGACCATTTTTTTGGACTAAAATGCCGACTTTGAGGTGTATTTTCGTATAGTATTTATTGTTGTATTCTCTTTTTCGTGGTCTCATGTGATAGAATGGAAAACATATTACTGGAATAGAGATGATTTTGATTAGTTTCACGATGAAGACGATCTTGAAATTGAGCTCAAAGTAGCGGAAATGTTCAATTTTTGCCAATGTTCAAGAGTAAACAAATCACGCCACGCGTCCAATACACATCAACTGGTGAGTCTAATATTATTTCACAAGTGCACAAATATTATTTATATCATTTTTACAATAATGCAATAGTCTGCATAACAATAAATCTTCTATTTTTTGAGTGAATAAAAAATCAAAATAGAAAGCAAGAGTAATATAAGAGGGGCCTAAAGACGTGACTAATGAACAGATAACATCTTATTTTAGTGCCAGGAATGTCTGCATTGTTTTTTCTGGACCCTATTTTGAAATTGACATCTTTTTTATTTTCCATTAAATTGGCGAAATTGCCAATTTCTGACCACTTTATTGGGTAGTTGAAATCGGTAAATTGGTGGTTTCTTGTACTCAATCAATAGAACAAATGGAGTTCTAAAGAAATAGCTATGATTTTGGTCGACTGTAACAATGGAATTGGCCGAAAATAGGGCTCAAAATCGGCGAAATCGCTGATGCGTATATATCGCTGACATCGCTAACTTTGCGAGAACGTAATTCCATAAGTTTTCCATCAAATTTCGTACTTTTGGTGTCATTACCATCGGGAAAAGATTCTCTATCATTTCATAAGAAAAAATAATTTATTTATTTTTTCCAAAATTTTGCGACATAGAATGACAGTTTCAGAAAGGGGCCTCCGACAGTCAAAAGGTTAATGCAGAATTACAGAAAATATCGACATGGATGACAACTAATAAACTTACTCTAAATACTGACAAGACCTACTTTATACAGTTTGGAAACAGAGTTACAAATGTTCCACTTAACATAACACTCAACGGTTCACCCATCACAAGACTCAAAGAGGGAAAATTCCTAGGAATCCCCATTGACAACAAATTTCCAAGAAAATCTCTAAGACAGTAGGAATATTATCTAAGATACGCTACTATGTGCCTCAATCAGCTCTCCCTGCACTATATCACTCGCTCATTTACCCATATCTCACATATGGAATCTGTGCATGGGGATCAACAACATTTAATCACCTTAGACCACTCATAACCCAGCAAAAGGCTGCAGTCAGAATGATAACAAATTCCCACTCTAGACAGCATACTCCACCAATATTCAAAAGCCTAAAACTACTCACCTTAAAGAAAATTCACACTTATTGTTGTGCCTACTACATACATAGAACTCTACATTCTAATATAAACCCTCAGCTCAAAATTCACCTCACCAACTTTAATAGGACCCATGACCATAACATAAGATACGGATCACTTTTTGATGTACCCTGTGTCCACAGCAACCTATGTAAGAATTCTATGCACATAAAGGGCCCCAGAATCTGGAACTCATTACAAGGAAATGCTAAAATAACCTTGTCTGAAAATCAATTTAAGACTCTTCTCAAAAACCACCTACTCACCCTAAACTAAATACTCATACTGTAAATTGCCTTCAAAAATGCTCAAAGTTATTTTCCTATAAAATAATTTCATTTTTTATAATTATGTTACCACCTAATCACCCTAAACTAAATACTCAAACTGTAAATTACTCTCAAAATGCTCAATGTTATTTTCATTAGTATAAATTAATTTTTACTATTATGTTCCATCCTACTAAACACTTGTTACATTGTCTATCATCATTTTGTAATGAACAATGTATTATCATCATATCATAATCTAAACGATCTACCAATTCAAACTCACTCATTTACTCCAATATTATGTTCATAGTCTATAAGCCATTAGATTAAGCTGCCCCTAATGCCAAGGCATCCCAGAGGCTCTCCTTGCACCTCAATTTATGATTGTAATGTAAACCCATGTACACGAGCAAAGAAATAAAATTGTACAGTGGACCCCCGGCTAACGAACACCCCGGAAATCATACAATTATGTAAGTATAATACAGTGGACCCCGAGCTTCAAAAACTTCACTCCTGAAGTCTGCTCAGTGCCATTCACGCAATTTACTCCCTTAAGGAAAATTTCACGAGGTTGTCATTTAGACCCCCAAAAATACACTTCCACAAGAACTTACAAAATTATACTTACATAATTGCACGATTTCCGGGGTATTCGTTAACCGAGGGTCCACTGTATTGTAAGTGCTTGTGGAAGTGTATTTTTGGGGGTCTGAAATAGACTAACCTACGTGACATTATTTCTTAAGGAAGTAAATTCGTTCGGTAATGGCACTTGAGCAGGCTTCTGGGATGAAGTTTTTTCGTTAGCCGGGGTCCACTGTACAGTGGTCCCTCGGTTTTCGTGCATCTCCAAACTCGAACATTTATGTAAGTGTATTTTCATAAGTGCTGTTGCAAGTGTATTTTTGGAGGTCTGAAATAGACTAACCTACGTGACATTATTTCTTAAGGAAGTAAATTTGTTCGGTAATGGCACTTGAGCAGCATTCTGGAACGAATTTTCGGCGAAAACCGAGGGACCACTGTATTTGTATTTTGTATTTACAGTGGACCCCCGGTTAACGGCCTGCTCCAAACACTAACAATTGTGTAAGTGTATTTTTGTAAGTGCTTTTGTAAGTGTATGTTTGGGGGTTCAATAGGACTAATCTAATTTACATTATTCCTTATGTTAATAAATTCATTCAGTAACAGCACTTGAACAGCATTCTGGAACGAATTTTGACCCTCGGTTAACGAATACCCCGGAAATCGTGCAATTATGTAAGTATAATTTTGTAAGTTCTTGTGGAAGTGTATTTTTGGGGGTCTGAAATAGACTAACCTACGTGAAATTTTTCCTTAAGGGAGTAAATTCGTTCGGTAATGGCACTTGAGCAGACTTCAGGAGTGAAGTTTTTACGAAACTCGGGGGTCCACTGTATTTGTATTTCTCCCTTTCTTTATGATGGCATCTAAAGGTAGTTGTTAGAAATGATTAAACTCAGTGGACATGGTAATAATATAGCTGTGTAGTGTAATAATATGGCTGTGTAGTGTAATAATATGGCTGTGTAGTGTAGCCGAGGGGGGATGCTACATACGTATATGTACTGTACCTACATCTACCACTGCCTACACTGACTTCCTACAAATAAATACTACTCACCTCTCGCCCTACATTAAGACTACAAATATTTTAAGGTAAGTAATGAATGTACTCATTGTTTTCTGTATGTAAAACTATAGTTAATCTTCAAAAAATGTATTTTTTGCTAATATTTTTTGGATGTCTGAAAAGGATTAATTGGATTTACATTAATTCTTATGGGAAATATTATTTCGGTTTTAAGCCGAGCGTCTGGAATGGATTACGGCCGATAACCGAGAGTCCACTGTAAATATAAAGCACAAATAATATACAGTAGAACCCCGAGTAACGGTCTGTCCGAATAACAATTTTTTTGTGTAAAGGTTGCTTTTTATGGTCAATATTTTTCTCCTGTAGCGGTTTTTACTCATGTAGCGGTCCGTATAAGACCTGTTCGCCTGCCTGCGCTTGCGCGCCTCGCCGCGCAGGATGCCAGTCTAGCGTTGTTTACACTTGAGTGAACAATACCCAGGGTGCTCTTTCAAACATTCACAATACATTTGTTGTGTTTATTGGTGGTTTAGTGATTGCCACTGTGAAATAAGTCACCATGGGTCCAAAGAAGCTTCCTAGTGGCACCCCTGTGGTAGCATTCATGCAGGGAGTGTAGCATTCATGCATGGAGTGTAGCATTCATGCAGGGAGTGTAGCAGGCATGCAGGGAGTGTAGCAGGAAGGCAGGGAGTGGGGATTCTCCTTCCAAACACTAACCCCTCCCCCTGTCCTCCTCCCTATCTTCCAGATGCCAGCAACTCTCTTCAATAAAGGTAAGTAAATGTTATTTTAAATGTTTAATTATAAATTTAATACATATTACATACTATACTACTTTATAATTTATAATTGTTTTGTGAATGTAAAAGTATAGTTAATCTTTACAAAATTAATTTTTTGTGAATATTTTTGGATGTCTGGAACGGATTAATTGTATTTACATTATGTATTTCTTATGGGAAATAAGGTTTCGAGTTACGAATTTTTCGTGTTGAGGTCTAGCTCCTGGAACAGATTAAGATCGTTAGTCGAGGGACCACTTCATTTACCATGAAGACAGGGAGGAGGGGAGAGGGAGGACTGATTATTGTTTGGAAGGGACATCCCCTTCCATAAAGACTTTAGGCACCAAGGTACCAACCCCATGGACTTCCCCAATGCCACAATAGATTCCACAACAGGAATAGGGTTGTCAGGTGTGTGTGGGGAAGTACCCTGGCTGGTTTGTGTAGGGAAGTACCCTGGCTGGTTTGTGTGGGGAAATATCATGGCTGGTGTGGGGAAGTACCCTGGCTGGTGTCTACCTGCCTGGAGTCTACCTGGAGAGAATTCCAGGGGTCAACGCCCCCGCGGCCCGGTCTGTGACCAGGCCTCCTGTTGGACCAGAGCCTGATCAACCAGGCTGTTACTGCTGGCCGCACACAGTCCAATGTACGAACCACAGCCCGGCTGATCAGGTACCGACTTGAGGTGCCTGTCCAGTGCCTGCTTGAAGACAGCCAGGGGCTTGTTGGTAATCCCCCTGATGTATGCTGGGAGGCAGTTGAACAATCTTGGGCCCCTCACACTTATTGTGTTGTCCCTCAACGTGCTAGTGGCACCCCTGCTCTTCATTGGGGGGATGTTACATCGCCTGCAGAGTCTTTTGCTTTCGTACAGAGTGATTTTTGTGTGTAAGTTTGATACTAAGCCCTCGAGAATTTTCCATGTGTATATAATAATGTATCTCTCCCGCCTGCTTTCTAGAGAGTACAGGTTTAGGAACTTCAAGCGTTCCCAGTAGTTGAGGTGGTTTATCGCACTTATGGGTGCGGTGAAGGTTCTCTGCACATTTTCAAGGTCAGCAATTTTCACCCGCCTTGAAAGGTGCAGTTAGTGTGCAGCAATATTCCAGCCTAGATAGAACAAGCGATCTGAAAAGTGTCAACATGGGCTTGGCATCCCTGGTTTTGAAGGTTCTCATTATCCATCCTGTCATTTTTCGAGCAGATGCAATTGCTACATTGTTATGGTCCTTGAAGGTGAGATCCTCTGACATGATCACTCCCAGGTCTTTGACATTAGTTTTTCACTCTATTGTGTGGTTGGAATTAGTTTTGTACTCCGATGAGATTTTAATTTCTTCACGTTTTCCGTATCTGAGTAATTGAAATTTCTCATCATTGAACTTCATATTGTTTTCTGCAGCCTATTTAAAGATTTGGTTTATGTCTGCTTGGAGTCTTGCAGTGTCTTCAACGATGGACACTGTCATACAGATTCGGGTGTCATCTGCAAAGGAAGACACAGCACTGTGGCTTATATCCCTGTCAATGTCTGATATGAGGATGAGGAATAGGATGGGAGCAAGTACTGTGCCTTGTGGAACAGAGCTTTTCACAGTAGCTGCCTCAGACTTTACTCTGTTGACTACTACTCTTTGTGTTCTACGTGTTAGGAAATTATAGATCCATCTACCAACTTTTCCTGTTATTCCTTTATCACGCATTTTGTGTGCTATTACACCATGGTCACACTTGTCAAAGGCTTTTGCAAAATCTGTGTATATAACATCTGCATTCTGTTTATCTTCTAGAGCATCCAGGACCTTGTCGTAGTGGTCCAGTAGTTGGGACAGACAGGAGCGGCCTGCTCTAAACCCATGCTGTCCTGGGTTGTGCAATTGATGGGTATCAAGATGGGTGGCGATCTTGCTTCTTAGAACCCTTTCAAAGATTTTATGATATGGGACGTTAGCGCAATTGGTCTGTAGTTCTTTGCTATTGCTTTACTGCCCCATTTGTGGAGCGGGGCTATGTCTGTTGTTTTTAGTAGCTGCGGGACGTGTGTGTGGGGAAGTACCCTGGCTGGTGTCTGTGGGGAAGTACCTTGGCTGGTGTGTGTGGGGAAGTACCCTGGCTGGTGTGTGTTGGGAAGTACCCTGGCTGGTGTGTGTTGGGAAGTACCTTGGCTGGTGTGTGTGGGAAAGTACCCTGGCTGGTGTGTGTGGGAAAGTACCCTGGCTGGTGTGTGTGGGGAAGTACCCTGGCTGGTGTGTGTGGGGAAGTACCCTGGCTGGTGTGTGTGGGGAAGTACCCAGGCTGGTGTGTGTGGGGAAGTACCCAGGCTGGTGTGTGTTGGGAAGTACCCTGGCTGGTATGTGTGGGAAGTACCCTGGCTGGTGTGTGTGGGAAGTACCCTGGCTGGTGTGTGTGGGAAAGTACCCTGGCTGGTGTGTGTGGGAAGTACCCTGGCTGGTGTGTGTGGGGAAGTACCCTGGCTGGTGTGTGTGGGAAGTACCCTGGCTGGTGTGTGTGGGGAAGTACCCAGGCTTGTGTGTGTGGGGAAGTACCCAGGCTGGTGTGTGTTGGGAAGTACCATAGCTGGTGTGTGTGTGGGGAAGTAACCTGGCTGGTGTGTGTGGGGAAGTACCCTGGCTGGTGTGTGTGAGGAAGTACCCTGGCTGGTGTGTGTGGGGAAGTACACCTTGGCTGGTGTGTGGGGGGAAGTACACCCTGGCTGGTGTGTGGGGGGAAGTACACCCTGGCTGGTGTGTGTGGGGAAGTACCCTGGCTGGTGTGTGTGGGGAAGTACCCTGGCTGGTGTGTTCTTTCTTGAATTCTATCGTGTTTCTTGCTGCCTTTATCAAAGGGCTGGCACTAGGAGCTTTCTTTGGGCCCATGGTGGCTTATTTACCAGTCACACACAATAAAAAAGCGCAAAACACAATGGATTATTACGAAATGTTTGGTATCACCTCGCAGGGTTATGTTCACTCGCCAAGAAACATAGCCACACTGAATCAGAATGCGTGTACTCACCTATTTGTGGTTGCAGGGGTCAAGTCATAGCTCCTGGCCCTGCCTCTTCACTGACCACTATTAGGTCCTCTCTCTTCATCAAACCTCGTCTTAAAACTATGTACGTTTCCTACCTCCACTACTTCACTTTCTAGGCTATTCCACTTCCTGACAACTTTGTGACTGAAGAAATACTTCCTAACATCTCTTTGACTCATCTGAGTCTTCAACTTCCAACTGTGACCCCTTGTTTCTGTGTCCCATCTCTGGAACTTCCTGTCTTTGTCCACCTTGTCAATTCCTCGCAGTATTTTATATGTTGTTATGATGTCTCCCCTGACCCTCCTGTCCTCCAGTGTCGTCAGGCCGATTTCCCTTAACCTTTCTTTGTAGGACAATCCCCTTAGCTCTGGCACTAGTCTTGTTGCAAACCTTTGCACTTTCTCTAATTTCTTGATGTGCTCCGTATGACCGACGAAAACGGAGGCAAGTCATGAAAACAGATCCTATATTTTGACAAAAAAAGGCGACGATAACTGAAAATCAAGAAAACAGAGCCTCATGAAAAGGGAGAGTCCACTGTATATAATATCAGTTAACGACCTTCATAAGAAATATGCTTAGCTAAAGGCTACAAGGGCACTCATGGCACAACTATACAAACTTGTGAAGTTTCTCCCAGAGCTAAGTACAGTGGTCCTCCGAGTAACGAACACCCCGGAAATCGTACAATTATGTAAGTATAATATTGTAAGTGCTTGTGGAAGAGTATTTTTTGGGGTCTGAAATAGACTAACCTACGTGACATTATTCCTTAAGGGAGTAAATTCGTTCGGTAATGGCACTTGAGCAGGCTTCTGGGATGAAGTTTTTACGTTACTCGGGGGTCCACTGTATTCTGAAAATCACTCAAAGTACAACTTGATGTATTATTATTATTATCATTATTTTTTTAACACGCCAACCATCTACCACCGAGGCAAGGACACCCCAAAAAAAAAAAAAACACTTTCACAATCATTCACACATAATCACTGTCTTTGCTGAGGTTCCCAAATTATGACAGTTTAGATGTCACTACAAATAACCAATATCTCAAGCCCCTTCTTTAAAGTGCAGGGACTGTACTTCCCACCTCCAGGACTCGAGTCTGGCTAACCAGTTTCCCTGAATCCCTTCACAAAATATTCCTTTGCTCACACTCCAACAGCTCGTCAGGTCCCAAAAAACATTTTGTCTACATTCACTCCTATTTAACATGCTCATACATGCCTGCTGCATGTCCATGCCCCTTGCACACAAACCTCTTTTACCTCCTCCCTCCATCCTTTTTTAGGATGACCCCTACCCCTCCTCCCCTCCACTAAAGATTTATACACCCTCCAAGTCATTCTATTTTGCTCCATCCTCTGTAAATGACTAAACTACCTCAATAACACCTCCTCCTAATTTCCACACTACGAATTCTCTGCATAACATTTACACCACACATTGCCCTTAGGCACATCTCCACTGCCTCCATCCTCCAACTTGCTGCAGCATTCACAACCCATGCTTCACACCCATATAAGTGTTGATACCACTATACTCTCATATATTCGCTTCGTTGCCTCTATGGATAATGTTTTTTGTCTCCACAGATACCTCAATGCACCACTCACCTTTTTTCCTTAATCAATTCTATGGTTAACCTCGTCCTTCATAAACCCATCTGCTGACAAATCCACTCCCAGATATCTGAACACATTCACTTCTTCCATACTCCCTTCCTCCAATGTGATATCCAATTTTTCTTTACCTAACTCGTTTGATACCTTCATCACCTTACTCTTATTACGTATGTTCACTGTCAACTTTCTTTCTTTGCACACCCTCCCAAACTCATCCACTAACCTTTGCAACTGCTCTTTAGAATCTCCCAAAAGCACAGTATCATTAGCTCCCATTTATATTTGATTCCCCCATACTTTAATCCCACTCCTTTCCCCAACACCCTAGCATTTACTTCTTTTATAACACCTTCTATAAATATGTTAAACAACCATGGCAACATTACACATCCCTCTCTAAGGCTTACTTTTACTGGAAAATAATCTCAGTCTCTCCTACACACCCTAACCTGAGCCTCACTATCCTCATAAAAACTCTTTACAGCATTTAGTAGCTTACTACCTATTCCATACACTTGCAACATCTGCCGCACTGCTCCCCTATCCACCCTATCATATGCCTTTTCAAAATCCATAAATGCAATGAAAACATCCCCACCTTTATCTAAATATTGTTCACTTACATGCTTCAATGTAAACATTTGATCTACACATCCTCTACCCATTCTAAAGCCTCCTTGTCTATCTGCAATCCCGCTCTCTGTCTTACCTCTAATTCTTTCAATAATAACCCTACCATACACTTTACCTGGTATACTCAGTAATCTACTACTTCTTTCAACAAACCGGCCATATCCCACTGAGGCAGGGTCGCCCAAAAAGAAAAACAAAAGTTTCTCTTTTTAAATTTAGTAATGTATACAGGAGAAGGGGTTACTAGCCCCTTGCTCCCGGCATTTTAGTCGCCTCTTACGATACGCATAGTTTACGAAGGAAGAATTCTGTTCCACTTCCCCATGGAGATAGGAAATAAACAAGAACTAGTAAGAAAATAGAAGAAAACCCAGAGGGATGTGTAAGATTTCAGGTACATCTTGCTACTTCTACTTACACTTAGATCACACTACACATGTATATATATGCTTGTACAAGCATGTGTAGTGTGACCTAAGTGTAAGTAGAAGTAACACGATGTACCTGAAATCTTGCATGGTTATGAGACAGAAAAAAAGACACCAGCAATCCTACCATCATGTAAAACAATTACAGGCTTCCGTTTTGCACTCACTTGGCAGGACGGTAGTACCTCCCTGGGCAGCTGCTGTCTACCAACCTACTACCTATAACTTAGTTAACTTATTCTCCTATAATTGTTACAATCTCTTTTGTCCCCCTTCTCTTTATATAAAAAAATTATACATGCTCTCTGCCAATCCCTAGGTACCTTCCTCTCTTTCAAACATTTATTGAACAAAAGTACCAACCACTCCAACACTATATCCCCCCCTGCTTTTAACATTTCTGTCATGATCCCCTCAGTTCCAACTGCTTTAACCCCTTTCATTCTACGTAATGCCTCAAGCACCTCCCCCACATTCACATCCAGCTCTTCTTCACTCCTAAATGACATTATAACTCCCTGGCTAATGTATGAAATTACTGCCTCCCTCTCTTCATCAACATTTAACAGTTTCTCAAAATATTCCAGCCATCTTTCCAATACCTCCAACTCCCCATCTACTAACTTCTCTATTCTGTTTTTAACTGTCAAATCCATTCATTCCCTAGACTTTCTTAACCTATTTATCTCACTCCAAAAAATTTTCATATTCTCAGCAACATTTGTTGACAGCACCTCACCCACTATCATTTGCTCTCCTTTTACACTCTCTTGCCACTCTCTCCACCTCTCTTTTACTCTCCATATACTCCACCCTTCTTATATTACTTCTGCCCTATAAAAATCTCTCATACGTGACCTTTTTCTGTTTTATCACACCCTTTACCTCATCATTCCACCAATCACTCCTCTTTCCTCTTGCACCCACCCTCCTATAACCACAAACTTCTGCTCTGCATTCTAATACTGCCTTTTTAAAACTACCCCACCCCTCTTCAACCCCTATACTACCTATACTCTCATTAGCCCACCTTTCTCCCAATAGCTTCTTATATCTCACCCTAACTTCCTTCTCCCTTAGTTTATAAACATTCACCTCTCTCTTACTTACTGTTGCCATTTTCTTTTTGCTCCATTTACCTCTTACTCTAACTGTAGCTACAACTAAATAATGATCCGATATATCTGTTGCCCCTCTATAAACATGCACATCCTGAAGTCTACCCATCAACCTTTTATCCATCAATCTATTATTATTATTTATTCATGGTGAAGCGCTAAAACTGTAAGCATCATGCAGCATCTGGGAAACAGGAGATAATCATCAAAGTTGATTAAAAAGAGTATAATTCCTTGTACCAAGAGCTCTTCACCAAGATCAAGGTACTTCCTTGAAATATTTAATTGTAATCAAAATATCATGTGATATAAACTGTGAAGTTTTCCATAAAGTATTACTGTGTGTTTATAGCAATCCATACAATGTCTCATCATTATAAATTAAGGTTGTGTTGCTGACCAAACCATCATTAAACTATTAAACACAAGTTTATTTCAGTCTCTCTCAAGATACCCTGTTAAATGCCTTTATCTTTACTTCATAATTTCTAAGTAAGATATTTTAAGCAAACAGGGGTCACTTGAATTATATCTACACACTTTTGGCAAGACAGCTATTATAGAAATGACAAAGTGTTAACTTTTTCAAAGGTATACCACCTTATTGGGGAAATGGCTCATTTTGTTATAAAAAAAATCTGAATAGTGTTTGCATTGTGGCTGAACTGTACTGCAATATATTTTCATAAATTTTATCTGCTAACTTTTAAATATGAAATACTGATAAACTAATACATTCTTGCAGTACAAATCTATTAAAATATTTAAAAAACAAAAATCTGTAAAATGGGTTCTTAGGGGTCAAAACAAATAAGTAGAATACCATATGATTTGAAAATATTCATCAAACTCAAAATGTTTCTACAAATTTTCATGAGAAAAATCCTTTATCTGATCAAGCAGAGGCACAAAACACAAAAAAGATGGAGTACCCCATGCAAGTAAAAATTGGAATTGTGCAGGTTTTTGCCTTATAACTCCAGGGGGCACAAATGCTAATACAGTATGGAATAAACACATCGAGAAAATATGCTATCTGATCATAAGGAAAACGTGTGTAGCACCTACTACTTAAAATGCTTATATTGCCAGGTCTGGAGAAGAGGGAAGTATGAGAGTTCTTTGAAGTGGCATTCGTTGATAGCGGCCTTTGCAACTCTTGCAGTGTGTGCTGGGGCACTGTCATGCGGAAACAATGGAATCGCTATAATTATTTCATGGCAATATTCTCTGATTGGCTTATGTGGTCTATAGACCAGGTCTGCATTGTACTGACCTGATTATCTCCTTGTTTCATGAAGAATGCACTTAATAAACCCCACACATTTAGCATTCCTAATTATAGAGAGGACTACTATTCTTTGACTTATTAATTATATTGTTTAGAACCTGGAGATTTCCATCACACTGACAGCTATTTTAACTCAAGATCGTAATGTTATATCTAGATGATGTTACTAGTGAATAATCCTTTGTATGTAAAATACATCTCCCAATAAGACAATATCAGTTGAAGACTAAGGTTGGAAATCACCAGACTATCCTATTCTTATTACATGTCATCATCATAAGCACCCAACATGCACAGATCGAGCTCTTTTCCTAGGCACTGTGCACTATTGTTTAAGTATTAGCTAAATGTGCAAAATTAAGACAGGCTTATAGAAGCATGCATTACACTGCCTTTATTCATTGCAGCAAAAACGTGACCTCAACATGGGTCATCTCCAAGATTTGCTTTCAAAAGGAAATTCTTTTATCTATTGTATAACCTTGAAGAATGCTTTATTATCATACACTTTCAATGCCTAACAATAACTTTTGATTGAAAATTCTCCTGCCAAAAATTTGGTCACAGTACAAAATATATAATTTTCACATTTTTGCAAATTGCAAATGGAAGGGATACCCCACAGCTACATGGCAGAGGCATCCTCACACCCCAATAACCTCTTCACTAGTAACAACACATTATTTCTTACTGTCAGCCATCCTTTGGTCTTCTCTATCACTAGTCAAATTTATGCCCATCTAAAGCCTCTTAAATCCCATAAGTCATTGTTGTAAAAACAGTAATAAAGGAAATTTAAATTAATGCTCATCAATAAATATTGGAGGGAGGGGTGTGGAAATAACTTGTAAGGTTTGCGAGTTGTGTGTAACAGTGAGTATAGGTGTGTGAGAGTGAGATGTAGGTGTGTAAGTTGACAACTATCAAAGTAGATGAGAAAGGGTATCCATCAATGGCCAAACTTGAATGTTTCTCATGGAAAAAATACTGAGAGGCATCAGCCTTAACAGAGATGTGTAAAGGACAAGTTACCCCACTCAGGTGTAGTGCCGGTGAAGCTGATGGGCACCAGCAGAGCACCCACCTTCCTATGGAGAGTCACCAGGAGTATTGTAGTCAGGGTGTTTCAACTAGTCACTTACATAGCTATGGGCTGTGGCATAATAAGACCTAGACCCAAACCTTACACTGCTTATGTGGGGTGTGAGAGGGAGGAGGATGGGTGGGAGGTAGTCTGGAAGGGGTGTGGAAGTGTATCTAGAAGGAGTTTGGAAGAGGGTGTGGAAGTGTATCTGGAAGGAGTTTGGAAGAGGGTGTGGAAGTGTATCTGGAAGGAGTGTGGAAGTATGTTTGGAAGGGATGTGGATATGTTTGGAAGGGGTGTGGAAGTGTGTTTGGAAGGGGGTGTGGAAGTGTGTTTGGAAGGGGTGTGAAGTGTATTTGGAAGGGGAGTGAAGTGTTTGAAAGAGGTGTGGAGGTATGTTTACAAGTGTGTTTTAAGAGTGTGGAAGAAGATAAATATTAGATTCAAAAGACAGAACTCAATCTTTAAATAACTATTAAATTCAAAGTCTGAGCTCAAACACTGCAGCATAATTTAGATAGCAGGGTCAGGAACTTAAGGTTAATACTAGGAAGCTGGATTTCAACTCTCAATTACCTTCACCAGGCTTAAGAATTTAAATTAACCGACTTGTGACACCCGTGACACAGGAGCTGTGCTGTTGGAGTGTGAGCAGGGTTAACATTTACTAAGGGATTCAGGGAAACCAGCAGGCTGGAATTGAGTTCTGGAGGTGGTAAGTACAGTGTCTACACTTTGAAGGAGGGGTGTTGATGTTGCAGTTTTTTAAGTGTAGTGTGGGCATGCCTCTGGCAAGACAGTGATGGAGTGAATGATTATGAAAGTGTTTCTTTTTTTTTTGGTCACTCTGCCTTGGTGGGAAACAGCCGATGTGTTAATAATTATAATAATAATAATAATAATAATAAACTAAATAAAGCCTCTGATATCCTGTGTAAATTCTCAGCATTTTTTTTTGTCCAATCAGTTTCTAACTTTTCACTGATCAATGTTTATGACATTTCAAACAAAGTTCTTATTTTTTTATCTTTTTTTTTTTAAACAAACTGGCCGTCTCTCACCAAGGAAGGAGGACCCGAAAGAGAAACTTTCACCATCATTCACTCCATTACTGTCTTGCCAGAACATAAGAACATAAGAAAGGAGGAACACTGCAGCAGGCCTGTTGGCCCATTCTAGGCAGGTCCTTCACATTCCATCCCACCAACAGAATATTTGTTCAACCTAATTTTCAATGCTACCCAAAAAATAAGCTTTGATAAGCTTTGCACCAATACTACAGTTCAGATGCGCCTCTAAACTGAAAATATCTCCACCCTTCCTTCAGAGTGTAGGCACTGTACCTTCGACCTGTATGTGTGATTCGTCTGGTTTCGCTAAGTGTTTCTAGACAGTTTTCTAGAGCCCAAAATTTCAGAGAGGGTTTTCCAGGTCTTTTTCATATCCCCTTTTATTTCATTAAGTCTATTTGCATAATACATTTGTTTATACTTCTGTATTAGATTAGTAAATATTGATGTGTATCGTTTTGTCAGTTCTTTTGTTATCAGGCCCAGTTTGAATTGTTTTTCATATAGATGTTTTTCATCAATGGATTTAAGGATACTATTTGTAAGTCAGGGGCTGTTTAGTCTCTTTGCTGAGATCTGCTTTGTTTTAATTAGACAATGTCTATTATAGAGGTTTTGAGTTTTATGTAAAAAAAATTTGATACATTCATCAATATCGTGGTTGTCTGCTAGCTCACCCAGCCAGTCAGTGTTATGTACAGCAGAAATAAAATTATTTACTGATGACTCATCATGTACTTGAAAAGAGATCTTAGTCGTGTCCTGAGGCAATCTACCCAAGTTGATTATGAGAAATGTGGAGTAGTGGTCCATAGTGTCATCTATGATTATCACCGCTTTTAGTGGGGATACACTAGTATTGGTCCAGATATGGTCAAGTAATGAGGCACTTGTCTCTGATTCTTGTTAGTTTAGTTATAGATGGTAGTAGCAAGCAGTTGTTCATAGTGTTCACGAAATCAGCTACTTGGGGGTCAGCTGCTTGAATGAAGTTTATATTAAAGTCACCAGCAAGTAACAGGTGGTGTTTATTCATCTCTGAGTCAGTTATCAAGTTTCTTAAGTTGTCACTAAATGTGTATTTGTGTGAGGTAATCTGTAGACTGCTCCAACTGTTATGTTTTTTTTTTTAGATTTTTGGATGAGAATTTGGCAAATAAATATCCACCATGGGAAAGTGGAACAGAATTCTTCCTCCGTGAGCCATGCATGTCATAAGAGGAGACTAAAATGCCTGGAGCAAGCGGCTGGTAACCCCTTCTCCTGTATACATTACTAAATTTAAAAGGAGAAACTTTAGTTTTTCCTTTTGGACCACCCTGCCTTGGTGGGATATGGCCGGTTTGTTGAAAGAAGATATTCACCATATTCGTCCCTGGTGCAAGTAGATTTAATACATTTTAGTTCATTATAGTAGTAGACAGCAGTAGCTCCTGATTAATCAGGCTTGCAGTTGTGCATGGCTGTGTAACCAGGTAAAGCAAAGATGTATGTTAAGTCATGTTTGAGCCAGGTTTCAGTGAGAATGAGGTCATCATAGTGTTTACTCAATGATCTGATATTGTAACTGAATACTGTTATGTTGTTGGGATTATGTTGTTGGGATTGTTAGGATTATGTGTGCTGTTTAACAAGAGGTTAATATCAGGATCAATATTTGCATTCATAAGAGTAATGGAGAATGTAACTAAGTATCAAATAAAAAGTAACTAAACAATAAGCTGTAAAAAATAATAAATTGAAAAGCAATTACTAATAACTACCACCAAGGATGAATATATGGATTGAGACTATTATTTAAAGCAAAAAATAAATGAGTTACAGAGTATAGTAAACTTAAATAGATAACACTTTAGCACCTGATTGAGCACCTTGTTTAGCACTTGCTTTAGCACATGATATTACTAAATAATATACAGTGGTACCTCGAGTTACGATATTTTTTCGTTCGAGAATGCTGTTCAAGTGTCATTACCAAACGAATTTATCCCCATAAGGAATAATGTAAAATAGACTAGTCCTTTTACACCCCCAAAAATATACAGTGGTACCCCGACTTACGATGGTCCCCAAACACACCCTTTTATGTAAGTTTATTTTTTTAAATGTTTTTGTAAGTGTAATTTTGGGGGTCTAAAAGGACTAGTCTATTTTACATCATTTCTTATGGAGATAAATTCGTTTGGTAATGGCACTTGAACACATTCTGGAATGAAAAATATGTAAGTCAGTACCACTGTACTAAAAGCATTTAAAAATAAACTTACATAAAAGGGCGATTTTGGGGACCATCGTAACTCGAGTACCACTGTACACTGTTAACAATATACAGTGGTACCTCGACTTACGATGGTCCCCAAACACCTTTATGTAAGTTTATTTTTAAATGCTTTTAAGTGTAATTTTGGGGTGTAAAAGGACTAGTCTATTTTACATCATTCCTTATGGGGATAAATTCGTTTGGTAATGGCACTTGAACAGCATTCTGGAATGAAAAAATATCGTAAGTCGAGGTACCACTGTAGTAAAAAATATACTAGATATAGTACAGTGGACCCCCGGTGTTCGTCCTGCTCCAAACTCGCCCTTTTATGTAAGTGTATTTTTTTAAATGCTTTTGTAAGTGTATTTTTGGGGGTCTAAAAGGACTAGTCTACTTTACATTATTCCTTATGGGAATAAATTTGTTTGGTAATGGCACTTGAACAGCATTCTGGAACAAAAAAATAAAAAAAACCGGGGGTCCACTGTACTATATTAGAACAATAACTATTTATTATGGCTAGTTAACAAAAAGTATAAAAATCTAAAATTACAATATACATAGTAAAAAATTTGGGGATAAGCAAAATAGGGTGTTAGGAGTTGACTATAAAAAAAATATACAGTGGACCCCCGAGTTTCGTAAAAACTTCACTCCTGAAGTCTGCTCAAGTGCCATTACCAAACGAATTTACTCCCTTAAGGAAAAATTTCACGTAGGTTAGTCTATTTCAGACCCCCAAAAATACACTTCCACAAGAACTTACAAAATTATACTTACATAATTGCACGATTTCCGGGGTATTCGTTAACCGAGGGTCCACTGTATGTACAGTGGACCCCCGAGTAATGAACACCCCGGAAATCGTACAATTATGTAAGTATAATATTGAAAGTGCTTGTGGAAGTGTATTTTTGAGGGTCTGAAATACAGTGGTCCCTCGGTTTTCGCCGAAAATTCGTTCCAGAATGCTGCTCAAGTTGCATTACCGAACGAATTTACTTCCTTAAGAAATAATGTCACGTAGGTTAGTTTATTTCAGACCCCCAAAAATACACTTGCAACAGCACTTACGAAAATACACTTACATAAATGTTTGAGTTTGGAGATGCACGAAAACCGAGGGACCACTGTAGACTAACCTACGTGACATTTTTCCTTAAAGGAGTAAATTTGTTCGGTAATGGCATTTGAGCAGACTTCTGGAGTGAAGTTTTTACGTTACTCGGGGATCCACTGTATACCCTTTTTTGTTAGACAAATGAGTGCACAATACTTTTCAATATCACTAACCCTTTGACTGTTTCGGTAGTATATATACGTCTTACGAGCCAATGTTTCGGACGTATTTATACGCTTAAATTCTAGCAGCATCAAATCAAGCAGGAGAAAGCTGGTAGGCCCACATGTGAGAGAATGGGTCTGTGTGGTCAGTGTGCACAGTATAAAAAAAATCAGGCAGCCACTGGTGCATTGTGGGAACATGCCTAGCGGTAAGAATTATTTGACTCCTTGGCGCATCTGGGACATTTCTCTTCCTCAATGATAGCTCTAACACAAATGGAAGTGTCTCTGAAGATAAATTTCATGGTTTTGAGGAGTTTGTGACTGAAAGCAATGCCCAGGATACCAGAAGGAAGGAAGGAAGAAAGAAAGAAAGAAAGTAAGTAAGGAAGAGATGTGAGGAAGGAATGAAGGAAAGAAGAGATGAGAGGAAGGAAGGAAGGAAAGAGATGAGAGGAAGGAAGGAAGGAAAGAGATGAGAGGAAGGAAGGAAAGAAGTAAGGAAGGAGGAAAGGAAGAAGGAAGGAAGTAAGAAAGAAAGAAAGAGAGAAAGGAAGGAAGGAAGAGATGAGAGGAAGGAAGAAATGAGAGGAAGGAAGGAACAAAAGAAGTAAGAAAGGAAGGAAGAAATAAAGGAAGGAATGAAGGAAGAAAGGAAGGAAGGCAGGAAGGAAGAGATGAGAGGAAGGAAGGAAATATGTAAGAAAGGAAGGCAGAAAGAAAGGAAGGAATGAAGGAAAAAAGGAAGCTAGGAAGGTAGGTATGAAGGAAAGGAAGGAGGTTGTGGAGAAGAAGACATGGGTCCCCTTTTGTGTTGACAGGCAGTGTGGGGTGGTGAGTAATGGTATAATATGTCATTTTGACAGCTGCCTTACCCTGACTCAGCAAATTTAGATGTCCCCACACACACACACAGTACAACTAGGTGAGTACACACACACACACACACACATAGCTTGGAGCTTTGAAGTGTAATTGCAGTTGATGGAAAGTGTCTAGTCATTATATATGTGTATATATATTATAGAACAATAGTAATAAACAATTTTTTTTATTGTTGGTTGGTGTAAACAAGTTTTGTAAACAATATAATGATACTAATGTTTGTGCGATTATTGTGTTGCATACAATGAGTGTATATAGATACATTGCACCTTACTTTGGTCTCACAGGCCACATAAGTTATGTAAAAAAATAAAATAGTGAAAAAACAAGAAACCTACGAAAGGAAGTAAACCAAAATTTACCGGGTGAGCAGCATTCGCCGCTGTTGCCATACGCGGCTCATTTTTTGCCAACTTTACGCCTCTATATCTTGGTAAATACTGATCGCAAAAAAAAAAATTTGGGATTTAAACAATCAGAAAAATAATCTTAACATTTTGATAAGAAAAAATAAATGGTAATATTGTTATCAAGCCAGGAAATGGAAAAAATAATTGCAAAGCAATTGAAGTAAGGCCCTATATGTTCAGCAATAAAAACTAGGGTAATTTACACTATACATGTTGAACTATATGTGGTTGATGTTGAAGTGATTAGTGGATTAACCAGACTCAGTCAGACCAGCGATTTCCAGGAACCTCGATAGGTCTTGTTCATTTGATATTTTGTACCCTCAACCCATATCTGACCGTTTCACTATGATTGTGCCATCACGAGTGAAACTTTTTTTTATTCTATCCGTTATCACATTCAAGTTTACAAAGTCTGTAGTAGATTTTGTCCCTTTCTCGTTAGACATTCATTAACAAACGCTCTACAATTTGCTTGGATGGAAGAATCTATAATGTCCTTTTTTCTGCCAAGTGAGTGGAATCTTAGCATCAAGCTTTGTTTTTGACCTGGTCTGCCTAGCAGTCGGGCCTCCTTGATATGGTTAGCTTCAGTGTTAATCTTCAGCTTGTCTTTGATTAGCTGTAGAGCATTTTGTGTGCAATTGTCCTGGTTTGTGTCTGTTGGTAAACTGGGACTGTTTATAATAACAGCATCTTGCAATTTATCTTGTTCAAGTAGGTCCCTTTGATACTGCAGGCATGCACTCCACTAAGAGTCCATGTTTGTCCTCCAGTCTCATTCAGCCTCTAACAACTTAGTTTTTAGGGAAGCTAGTTGTTCAGTATGACTAATAAGAGTTGTTTGCATGTCTGTGTTGTTCAGTCTTTATTGTCAAGTGTGTTAGTTTTTCTTCCAGTTCAATGATCCATGAGTTATGGGTTACTAGAGAGCCTTCTAGGTCTGCAATCCTTTTTTCATAGGTTTCATTTTGTAGTTTGGGGATACTATAATTTTCTTTTAAAATCTTCTGAATGGTCCCGTGATATTGAAGAGGACTGCGCACCGGGGCCATACCTGGGGATGTTGATAAGTTGTAGTCAATGCCGTTGTTTGGGGTGAAGAGGTCTTGTGTGTCAGCCATGGTTGATGGAGTGTGGTCAGCTAGGTGAGGAGTGGGCGAGGATGAATGTTGGCTGAATCCTGGGAATGACTTGGGGTCATCCGCCATGATTGTTGTCGTTTTCTTGCCCAGGGCAGAGATGAAGGAGGTGGATGATGCAATGGCATCCTCCAGGGTAGACATGAGTGGTAACAGTTTCCTTGGTGCTTTGGTGTTTGACTTAGAAATTTTCTCCTCTGTTTCCCTCCCATGTGAACACTGGCAAAGTTGATGTGAAGGTGCAGCTACTGTAAGTTGGTGGTAAACGTCACTTGGCTGGATGTACAACTGGCAGCAGGGTTGATGTTTGGTATGCCGCACAGTCCTCTTTTTAATCGAATTCGGTCAGTTTGTTGACATCACCGTCAGTTATCTTAGGTCATTATAAGTTCCATGTATGATTTTGCAGCAGTAGTACTTGCAATTAGGCCATCATTGGAGCTTAAATCGGCCCAGGGGACTGAAGAGATTTAGGAGCAGCTGTTGTTGCTGCCGCTGTTTGCTCCATTCTCTCTAAATGTCCAAATCACTTCAACAACCCCTCCTCAGCCCTTTAAATAATACTTTTAGTAACTCTGCACCTCCTCCTAATCTCCAAGCTATGAATTTTCTGTATAATATTTACACCACACTTTGCCCTCAGACACAACATATCCACTGCCTCCAGCCTTCACCTTGCTGCAACACAACCCATGCTTCAAACTCAAATAAGACTATTGGTACCACTATACTCTCCTACATTCCCCTCTTTGCCTCCATGGATGATGTTCTGTGTCTCCACAGATGCCTCACTGCACCACCCACCTTTTTCCCTTCATCAATTCTATGGTTAACCTCATCTTTCATAGACCCATCTGCCAACAAGTCAACTCCCAAATATCTGAACACATTCACCTCCTCCATACTCCCACCTTCCAATATGATATCCATTCTTTCATTGCCTAACTCGTTTGTTACCCTCATCACCTTGCTCTTTCCTATGTTCACATGTTCACTTTCAATTTCCTTCTTTTACAGATCCTCCCAAATTTGTCCACCAACCTTTGCAGCTTCTCTTCACAATCTCCCAAAAGCAGAGTCATCTGCAAAAAGCAACTGTGACAACTCCCACTTTCTATTAGCTATTGTATACTTTAATCCCACACCTCTCCCCCCAACACCCTAGTATTCACTTCTTTTACAGCCCCATCTATAAATATGTTTAACAACCATGGTGACATCATGCATCCCTGTCTAAGGCCTACTTTTACTGGAAAATAATCTACCTCTCTCCTACACACTCTAACCTGAGCCTCACTATCTTCATAAAAACTCTTACCAGCATTCAGTAACCTACCACCTATTCCATACACTTGCAACATCTGCCACATTGCTTCCCTATCAACTCTAGCATATACCTTTTTATAAATCCATGAAAGTAATGAAAACTCCCTTACCTTTATCTAAATAGTGTTCACTTATATGCTTCCATGTAAACACTAGAACAAATCCCCTACCCTTTCTAAAGCCTCTTTGTTCATCTGCAATCCTTAATTCTTCCAATAATAACTCTACCACACACTTTGATATACTCAACAGGCTTATATCCCTATTATTTTTACTCTCTCTTTTGTCTCCCTTTCCTTTATACAAAGGAACTATGCAAACTCCCATCAATCCCAGCTGCTTTAACCCCTATCATTTTACCCACTGCCTCATGCACCTCCACCACTCTCACATCTGTCTCTTCCTCACTCCTAAAGAATGTTATACCTCCCTGGCCAATGCATAAAATCACTGCCTCCCTTTCGTCAACATTTAATAGCTCCTCAAAATATTCCCTTTATCTTCATGATACCTCTAACTCCCCATCTCATAACTCTCCTCTTCTACTTTTAACTGCTAAATCTATTTGTTTTCTAGGCTTTCTCAATCTATTAATCTCACTCCAAAACTTTTTCTTATTCTCAGCAAAATTTTTTGATAGAACCTCCCTCACTCTTGTTTGCTCTCCCTTTTACACTCCCTCACCACTCTCTTAACCTCTTTTTTACTCTCCATATACTCATCCTCATCACTTCTGCTTTGTAAAAACCTCTCGTATGTTAACTTTTTCTCCATTACCACTCCCTTTACTTCATCACTCCACCAACTGCTTCCCTTCCCTCCTGCATCTACACTCTTATATTCACAAACTTCTGATGCACATTCAAACACTGCATTAAATTTATCTCACATCTCTTCGCCTTCCTCAATGCCTATACTCTCTCTACTAATACAGTGGACCCCCGAGTTTTGGCCATACAGTAGGGCCCCACTTATACGACAGGTTAGGTTCCAGGCTACTGCTGGAAAGCAGACTTCGCCGAAAAGCAGAACTCCATTTTTTTCCATTTATAAATGCATATAAATGCCAGATAACAAGTTTACACTAACATATACAGTGGACCCCCGGTTTTCGTGATTTTTTTTGTTCCAGAATGCTGTTCAAGTGCCATTACCAAACGAATTTATTCCCATAAGGAATAATGTAAATTAGACTAGTCCTTTTAGACCCCCAAAAATACACTTACAAAAGCACTTACAAAAAAACACTTACATAATTGTTCGAGTTTGGAGCATCACGAACACCAGGGGTCCACTGTATTAAGTTAGCAATAGAACTAGGCATTAAAAAGTAAAATACACACACAGTACACTCATTATTTACCTCAAAATATTTGTAGTCTTAATGTAGTGCAAAAGTGAGTAGAATTTACTGTAAGAGGTCAGGTGTGGTAGGTATGGTAGCCCTCCTGGCCACCCCACCCACACATACTATACTACGATGCTTAAAGTGCCCTAGAGTGACACAATGCATATAGTACAGTACATACACTCATTACTTACCTTAAAATATTTGTAGTCTTAATGTAGGGTGAGAAGTGAAAAGTATTTATTTGTAGAAAGTCGTGTGGGAGGTATGGCATCCTGCCTGGCCACTCCCACCTACTACGACATTAAGCACCCTAGAGCGATAAAATGCATATACAGTGGACCCCCGAGTAACGTAAAAACTTCATTCCAGAAGTCTGCTCAAGTGCCATTACCGAACAAATTTACTCCCTTAAGGAATAATGTCACGTAGGTTAGTCTATTTCAGACCCCCAAAAATACACTTCCACAAGCACTTACAATATTATACTTACATAATTGTACGATTTCCGGGGTGTTCGTTACTCGGGGTCCACTGTACAGTGGACCCCCGGTGTTCGTGATTTATTCGTTCCAGAATGCTGTTCAAGTGCCGTTACCAAACGAATTTGTTCCCATAAGGAATAATGCAAATTAGACTAGTCCTTTTAAACCCCCAAATATACACTTACAAAAGCACTTACAAAAATACACTTATATAATTGTTCGAGTTTGGAGCATCACGAACACCGGGTGTCCACTGTACTACAGTACACTCATTACTTACCTTAAAATATTTGTAGTGTTAATGTAGGGTGAGAGGTGAGTTTTATTTGTAGGAAGTCAGGTTTGGGAAGTGTGGATAGCCAGCCAGGGCAGCCCTCCCCTTCCCTCCCCACCCACACGTAATTGTGTACAAGTTGTCTCCACAAGTCCTACAAGTAGCCTGGCTACCACAAGTCCTACAAGTAGCCTGGCTACCACAAGTCCTACAAGTAGCCTGGCTACCACAAGTCCTACAAGTAGCCTGGCTACCACAAGTCCTACAAGTAGCCTGGCTACCACAAGTTCTACAAGTAGCCTGGCTACCACAAGTCCTACAAGTAGCCTGGCAACCACATCTCATATTTATGTTAATTTATTCTATGTGGCCCAGAGCCATATTATTACCATCGACATACCATGTTCACTGAGTTTAATCGTTTCTATCAACTACCTTTAGATGCCATCATAAAGGGAGAAGTAATGAATAATTCATGCTGAGAATTGTACACAAAAGCATTATGTATTAAGGGGAGTGACGTAATGTTTTCCCTCCTCCCGGCAACCACATAGCATATAAACAGCATGTTTATATGCTTTGTAACATGTTTCTTATATAATTTTGAAGAAAATATCATAGATGGATTAATGAAAATGTCTATATTAACGTAAAATAAGACATTTAATGTGCCCAAGAGTGATTATTATTAGTATTACGTAATGTTTTCCCTCTGCCCGGCAACACATCCATAGCATATAAACAGCATGCAAGTTTTTACAGACTTGCATTTGTGGACACAGTGGTGCCTATGCTAGCCTTCCTATGGTGTAGAAATATACCTACTTGGATGAATCTTATTGAAGCTAGCTGGCCCAGTGGCTTACGCGACGGTCTGGAGTTTTGAGACTCTGAGACCGCGGGTTCGAACCCCACCCGTGGTATGTTTTGTCTTATATCCTAACTTGTATACTCACTTATTATCTTTTTTTTTAAATATGTATTACCTATTACTGCACCTCTTTCTATACAAAGTTCAATCAAAGACCCCCACATTATCATTTACCCCTGCACCCTCAACTTACCTACTACAAGAGTTTCTCCCACTTTAACATTTAGGTCCCCCACCACAATAACTCTCTCACTTGGCTCAAAACTCCCTAAACACTGACTTAACATCTCCCAAAATCTCCCTCTTCTACATTCCTCCTTTCCCCTGATGCATAAACTCTTAGTATAATTCACTTTTTTTGCATCTGGAATTCATTACCAGTAAATGTTAAGATAATCTTGTCTGAAAATCAATTTAAGACTCAACTCAAAAACCACCTACTCACCCAAACCTAAATGATCATACTATAAACTACTTTGAAAAATGCTCATTGTTACTTTCCTATACGATAATCTCAATTTTTAATAATATGTTACTATTATGTTACCCCCTACTCATATTATAAGTTAATGTCAAAAATGCTCAATGTTATTTTCCTTAAGATAATCTCAATTCCATATTATCATTCAAGAATCTTAACACCTGTAACAATCTAATATCTAATATCATTATATAATAATTTAAACAGTAAAATTTCATCATATTGTAATTTTTAAAAAAAAAATTAACTAGAATAAACTCAATAAATTTCTCTAATATTAAGTACATAGTTTTTAAGGACTAGAATAAGCTGCCCCTAATGCCATGGCATGTCAGTGGCTCTCCTTGCACTCAATTTACATTGTAACTTCCGATACCCATGTAATCTGCAATGAAATAAAATTTGTTTGTTTGTTTTGTTTGTTTGTTATTTTACTCTGTACAATCCTTGAATTTATACATTTATATTCCCTCTTTTCCTGCCATAACAGATCCTTGAACATTACCACTACCCCTTCCTTAGCTCTAACTCTCTCAGATACACCTGACCTAATCCCACTTATTTCTCCCCCACTGAAACTCTCCTATCTCCTTTGCTTAGATCCAAAACATTCAGCTTCTTTTCAATCATAACATTTACAATGATCTCTCTCTTATCTGCACTACATCCACACACATTTAAACATCTTAGTATGTGGTAAAAAAAAAGACACATACAGCAAAAGAGGTGTTTATTGAGCTACCTGAAGCATGCTCAAGTATCTGTACTTGGTAAAGCCTGGTGTAGGTAAAACACAAATATAAAGATCACCTTTTGTAATACGTATGTTTTGTTTTTTCTTTTGAGGCTATGCTATACTCCAGCTACTTCTTAATATATATGTATGTAACTAGGTTGAAGCATCAATACACCAAATTTTAAGAGAATAAACTCAATCAATTTCTCTAGTATTAAGTACTTAGTGAATACGTCTTTAGAATAAGCTGCCCCTAATGTCATGGCATGCCAGTGGCTCTCCTTGCATTACAGTTTTATAATTGTAACTACCAATAACTATGTATACTTGTAACTTGCATCAAAATAAAAATATTATATTATTATTATTAAATTATCAAACTGATGATATGAAAATTAAAAAAAAAATCAAAATAACATATATTTGAAAACGTTTTGCACCATACATATGACTAGAAGCAATTCAGGGAATGAATTGAGAGTAAAGATAATGTAGTATAATAATTCTGGCTTAGTTTTGCCTGTTCATTATAGCTCCAAAATGTTTAATAATTATAGAAACAAAACATAAAATCTGCTCTAATATTAGCAAATTTAAAACCACACTGCCCATTACCAACAAGAACCTCTGTTTTACTAAGATACACAAATGTTAAGAGTTTGAGGTGATCCAAAGAGGTGAAGCAGAATGACCTGGACAGTGACACAAAGACAACACCAAACAAGGGATCAAGATTTAAGAGAGAAAGAGAGAGATTTTGGAGCATATTCCCACAAACTTAAAAAGATAATTACAGCGAGAGGAAAATGCAAATTATCTGTATCTATTAATACTTATGATCACTTTTACCACTAATGTTAATGTAATCATCACTATTTCCAATCAAATATTCTTTATTTAAAGAGAGATTATAATAAAAAAAATCATCAAAAATTTCATTAGTGTAATTCTGCAATTTATTTTTTCTCAATATTTACATGCTCTTCCTTATTTTTATGTTTCTTGCAGCTGTTATGTTCGAACATGTATTAAAGACTGTACACACTCGCTAGTAACACAATAACAATGCAATATCAACAAAAGTATCTGTCATCCACACATAAGCTGTTAATACATTTAAAGAAAATACTGGTAATTAACAAATTTACCAAGGTATTTTACTATTAATAGCCATTCATATGGACTGCAGGTGATAAAAAAAGCATAGTAGTATATTGAAGCATAACACAGAGTGTCATGCTATCTTAATATACTAGAGCTATATAAATATGAATGTAACTCCTTAAAACCCAAAAATCATGAGATTTATTTACTTACCGTCAAATGAGCGATGATTTGACATAGACTGGGTACGTTCTCGCGTAACGGGATCTTCACTGATGTTATTACAAGGGGCATGCATTGCTCTGAAAAATGTACAGTATGTTACCTTAAAACATATATTTATGAATGTACATAAGTTTGTGAGAATGGAGAAATGTCCAGAATATGAAACAATTTAAGTAATTTGTATCTTTGTAAAATAACAGATGTAAGGAAAATTTTAGTTTATTCTATTACCATATACCAAATTATTCATAAAAAATCCATTAGGAGTAAATCTTATCAAAATTTTATAGAAATTTAAAAAGGACTGATGAAGCTTTGTATCAACTAAAGTAAAAAGTACACTACTTCAAAAAATATTGAATTTAGTATCAAGGTCTTCTAATAAACATGTTGGTGAGAGCAAGTTAAATAGTTAATAGGTTGGATAAATTCATGATAGGTTGGATAAATTCATGAGTGAGAGGGGTTGGATTTGAGTGGGACTCGCGCATGAGTGGGTAGAATTGTCAAAGCTTATTTCTTGGGTAGCATTGAAAATTGGGTTGAGCAAATATTCTGTTAGTGGGACGGATTGTGAAGGACCTGCCTAGTATGGGCCAACAGGCCTGCTGCAGTGTTCCTCCTTTCTTATGTTCTTATGTTCTTATGTCCCAGTGTTAGATTGTTAAAAATAATGAAGGAAAATTTATGGGTCTGTTCCTTGACAGCAACTTCAAATTCAACACCAATATCCAACACATTACAAAAAAATAAGTGTCCAAAACAGTTGCCATCCTTTACAAGAGCAGTGGAAAACAATATGAAGTTCAATGAAGAAAAATTTCAATTACGGTAGGGACCCACTTATACGGCAGATTAGGTTTCAGGCTACCGCCGGAAAGCAGACATCGTTGGAAAGCAGAACACCATTTTCTTCCACTTTTAAATTATATAAATGCCAGATAACAAGTTTACACTAACATTTATTAAGTTAGATATAACTAGGCATTAAAAACAAAAAAAAGTAAAATACACACAGTACACTCATTATTTACCTTAAAATATTTGTAGTCCTAATGTAGGGTGAGAGGTGAGTAGTGTTTATTGTAAGAAGTCAGGTGTGGTAGGTATGGCCACCCCACCCACCCGTAATATACATTTAAAGCGCCTTAGAGCGATAGAATGCATATACAGCTGCCTCCTCGCTGCAGCATTTACAACCCAAGCTTCACACCCATATAAGAGTGTTGGTACCACTATACTTTTATACATTCCCTTCTTTGCCTCCATGGATAACGTTTTTTGTCTCCACAGATACCTCAACGCACCACTCACCTTTTTTCCTTCATCAATTCTATGATTAACCTCATCCTTCATAAACCCATCCGCTGACAAGTCAACTCCCAAATATCTGAAAACATTCACTTCTTCCGTACTTCCTCTCTCCAACGTGATATCCATTTTTTCTTTATCTACATCGTTTGATACCCTCATCACCTTACTCTTATCTATGTTCACTTTCAACTTTCTACCTTTACACACCCTCCCAAACTCGTCCACTAACCTTTCCAACTTTTCTTTAGAATCTCCCATAAGCACAGTATCATCAGCAAAAAGTAACTGTGTCAACTCCTATTTTGTACTTTATTCCCCATAATTTAATCCCACCCCTCTCCCCAACACCCTAGCGGGCCGGACTTGGGTCCTGGAGATGGGAGGTGCGGTGTCTGCGCTCTGAAGGAGGGGTGTTAATGTTGCAGTTTTATAACTGTAATGTAAAGCACCCCTCTGGCAAGACAGTGAAGGAGTGAATGATGATGAAAGTTTTTTCTTTTTCAGGCCACCCTGCCTTGGTGGGAATCGGCCGATGTGGTAATATATAATAATATAATATAACAACCCCAGTGGTTTTTTTTTTTTTTTTTTTTTAACACGTCGGCCGTTTCCCACCAAGGCGGGGTGGCCCAAAAGGAAAAACAAAAGTTTCTCCATTTACAATTAGTAATATACACAGAAGAAAGGGTTACTAGCCCCTTGCTCCCGGCATTTTAATCGCCTCTTACGACACGCATGGCTTACGGAGGAAGAATTCTGTTCCACTTCCCCATGGAGATAAGAGGAAATAAGAACAAGAACTAGTAAGAAAATAGAAGAAAACCCAGAGGGGTGTGTATATATATATGCTTGTACATGAATGTGTAGTGTGACCTAAGTGTAAGTAGAAGTAACAAGACATACCTGAAATCATGCATGTTTATGAGACAAAAAAAAAACACCTGCAATCCTACCATCATGTAAAACAAATACAGGCTTTCGTTTTACACTCACTTGGCAGGACGGTAGTACCTCCCTGGGCGGCTGCTGTCTACCAACCTACTACCTACAAGTGGCTTATTTATCTAGCACAATTCATCTAATATGACATAATAAACAATATTAATAACATAGAAACATGATACAGTGGACCCTCGAGTTTCAGTCATAATTAATTCCAGAAGGCTGTTCAAGTGCCATTACCAAACAAATTTGTTCCCTTAAGGAAAAATGTAAATTAGATTAGTCCTTTCAGACCCCCAAAAATACACATACAAAAGCACTTACAATATTAAACTTACATAATTATTCGATTTCCGAGGTGACCAAAACTCAGAGGTCCACTGTATCATGTTTCTATGTTATTAATATTGTTTATTATGTTATATTAGATGAATTGTGCTAGATAAATAAGCCATAGAGTTGATATTAGTGTCATGTTGAAGGACTATCTTGTCCTGCCTCCAAACAAAGTCTCCTGCCTCTCTCATACACCAACAAGAGTCTTCAATAAAGGTAAAACAACTAATTTAAATGAACATTCTTATGGGAAATATTAGTTCGACTTTCAGCCAGTTCGAGTTGAGGCCTAGCTCCTGGAATGGATTACGGCCGATACTCGGGGGTCCACTGTACAGTACACTACTGTATAAACATTTAAAAATATACCTGAAATGTTATAAATGGTGCAAAGGTGACATTAAAACAATATCAAAGATGGTTGACACAAACTCACTACCATTACAGTATGCTCCTCACTTAGCGATGAATTCGTTCAATGACGTGGTTTCAGGAACGGAATTCTGTCATTAAGCGAGGAGAGGCTGTATTCCTAGGGCAAACATTATAAAAATTATCACATGGGGCCAACGGAATCTACTGTCACCCATGCTATGGGAAGTGTTGATACAGCCTAGCTCTGGTCCAAAAAACTGCTTAGATAGGCTGACAAGCCGCAAGAAATTTGATCCTCCTTATCTCACTACAGTGGAACCCCGAGTTTCGAACTTAATCCGTTCCAGGAGCTAGTTCTAAAGTCAAAACGTTCAAAACTCAAAGCAATATTTCCCATAAGAAATAATGTAAATCAAATTAATCCATTCCAGAAACCCAAAAATATTAAAGAAAAAAATACATTTTATAGATTAATTATAGTTTTACATACACACAACAAACATACATAGTACATATATTAATAAATAAATACAAACACTTAAATAAACATATAAAATAATATTTTTACTTACCTTTATTGAAGATTGTTGATGGCATCTGGAAGATAGAGAGGAGTGAGGGAGGGATGGCTTAGTGTTTGGAAAGGGAATCCCCCTCCATAAGGACTTCAGGTAACAAGTCCCTCTCTGGGGTTACTTCCCTTCTTTGTCTTTTAATGCCACTAGGACCAGCTTGAGAGTCACTTGAGAGTCCTCTGTTTCTGGTGCCTCTTTAAGATGTCCCTAAAATGGGACATTGTTTTGTCACTGAGCATGTTGCAGATATGGCTTGTTTCAGCTTGCTCAGGGTGATATTTTTCAGCAAATGCCTGCACTCTATTCCACATTGCACAAATCTCCTTAATCTCTGAAGAAGGCACCTCATCCACTCCCTCTTCCTCCTCCTCCTCCTCCTCCTGTGAAGCAAGTTCATCAACTGTGGTCTGATGCTGTTCCAGTTGAAGCTCTTCCAGCTCTTCAGTGGTTAGCTCTTCCCTGTGGTCCTCCTCCAACTCTTCCACATCCTCCCCACTCACCTCCAACCCCAGGGACTTCCCCAATGCCACAATACCTTCCACAACAGGCAGAGGGTCAGAAGGGTCAGCCTCAAACCCTTCAAAATCCCTCTGTTGGACACAATCTGGCCACAATTATCTCCAAGCAGAGTTCCAAGTCCTGGAAGTCACTCCCTCCCAAGCCTTACCTATAAGGCCTATGCAGTTGTAGATATTGAAGTGATTCCTCCAGAACTCTCTTAGGGTCAACTTTGTGTCTGAGGTCACTTCAAAGCACTTTTCAAACACTGTTTTTGTGTAGAGTTTTTTTAAGTTAGAAATGACCTGCTGGTCAATGGGCTGGAGGAGAGTAGTGGTGTTAGGAGGCAAGAACTTCACTGTGATGAAACTGAAGTCCCAACACAGTAGGTCTACCAAGTTTGGAGGATGTGCAGGAGCATTGTCTAGTAACAGGAGGCATTTGAGTGGCAATTTATTTTCCAGGAGGTATTTTTCACACTGGGGCCAAACTCTTCATGGACCCACTCTTTGAAAATTTGTCTTGTGAACCATGCCTTATGATTAGCTTTCCACAACACACACAATCTATTCTTGACGACATTGTGTTTCTTGAACACACTGGGATTTTCTGAGTGATACACCAATAAAGGCTTCACTTTAAAATCCCCACAAGCATTAGAATAAAACAAGAGAGTTAGCCTGTCTTTCATAGGCTTGTGTCCTGGCAGTGCCTTTTCCTCCTGAGTAATGTAGGTCCTCTCTGGTATTTTCTTCCAAAAGAGGCCTGTTTCATTACAATTGAACACTTGTTTGGATTTCAATTTTTCAGTCTTTATGTACTCCTGAAATTCAGTTATGAGTTTTTCAGCGGCACGTTTGTCTGAACTGGCAGCCTCACCATGCCTTACGACACTGTGTATGTCACTACGCTTCTTAAATCTGTCAAACCAGCTTCTGCTGGCCTTAAAATAACTGAAATCAGCACTGGTTCCAGGCATGCAACTGCCTTGTCTTTTCACAAATAATTGTCTCTGACACACTATCACCTGCTAACTCTTTATCCTTGATCCTTGGTCCATTTTTGGTTAGCATATCAACACCTTTCACAACATCAGCTTCCTTGATTTGTTCTTTCTTTGCCAGGATAGAAGCAATAGTTGACTTGTTTTTGCCATATATCCTGGCCAGCTCTGCAATTCTCACACCACTCTTGCATTTTTGTACTATTTCCTTCTTCACATCTATGGTGTTTCTCACTTTCTTTACCACAGGGGTACCACTAGGAACTTTCTTTGGACCCATGGTAGCTTATTTCACAGTCGCACT
Source organism: Cherax destructor (assembly GCA_009830355.1). Lineage (NCBI taxonomy): Eukaryota > Metazoa > Arthropoda > Malacostraca > Decapoda > Parastacidae > Cherax > Cherax destructor. The sequence continues at coordinate 43,776 of WNWK01009832.1, forward strand.
TAATGAACAAGCTCCAAACACAATTAATTAATTGTGAAATGTTTGGATGAGCATGCAAGGTAATGTTCCCTCGGAGGATAAACAAAGCTAGACTGACTCGCGACACCTGCGAGGGCTGGTGCACAGGCGCGGGGCAAACAGGTCTGATACGCACGCAGTTTGAAACACGGGGCACATTCGATACTTGGGACAAAATTGGTTCGAAAAAAGCGTTTGAAACTCAAATTGTTCGATAGTCGAGGCGTTCGAAACTCAGGGTTCCACTGTATAATTGGCAAGCCAGAGACGACTCTTTTTGTTATCTTTTAGCAAAAACGAGTGTGTTACAGATTCCAACTGAAGGGGGTCACCTACCCCTTCAGCTATTAAACGAATCAGGGAAACAGTTTTTCCACACCGGTTGATCAGGCTCTCATCCACTACAAGGCCTGGTCACCATATATGCTATAGTTCCTAATTTATTTTCCAATTTTTTTTCATGCTATAAACTTTTATCATTAGATGCATTGTTTTCCAAATAACCATGAAAAACAAGTAAAAAATCTGTCCACTCAGAAGGTATGCGGTGAAAAGGGGGGCAAGGTTGCTGCAGTTGGAGAACTCTTGATTTATAATGCTGCAGTCTTTATCTTTTTAAAATTATTTGTTATTTTCTGTTTTTCAGGCTAATTTGACTGGACTGAAAGTCAGGAGCTAGAGACAAGATTCATTGTTATTATTCAGAATTTATCTTTGGTTAATTAATACTCAAATATAAAAGAATGCCTTACGTTTTTATAATGCTGTGCATATTTTCAGCAATAACAGCATCCTCTGTCAGCATCCAGATATCCCCAGCACCAGTGACAGCTGATCGTCCCAGTCCAAGAAAGAAGAAAGACCCTGTGTGTCCACACCGACGGATGCTGTTTAGCTGCAGAGAGATGAAAAAATTCAACATGCAAATTACTTTTCATAATTTAATAAATTAGGAGTAATGCATACAGGGCACAAGTTATTTTACAAAGTTGATGAGTAAGATACATGTGCAAGACCTGGATATCTTTATTGAGAGGTATTTTGCCTGCACAGAAGGCTTTATCAGTCTAATACAAAGACATGAGGATGAAGAATTATAAATTGGATCTAGAATAAAGTGCAGTAGTTGAAGATATTATCACATGTGGGTGGGTCACAAATTCAGCAATAGAGCTGCAGTAGTGGGAATGATACAGCAGTTAGACATGGACACATGAGGTCAGGGCTCACTGGGAAAAGTAGGTCTTGCCCATAAAGTGGACAACAGATATGTGCCAAGATTCCATGGTACTGTCATGCATCTGTACATCAATGGTATAATAACATACACACAAACACTCTAGTCATCACTTTATCAAGATTAATTAGGTATTCCCAAAGTGGGACCAACGAGACCTTGCTAATTTTTTTTTTCTTTTTCCTTTCCCCAACTTTTACATTTTATTTTGCTCATAACACAAAATGGCCTCATCCAACTGGCTTCAAATTTTCAATGACAGCCAAATTCTTAGAACAACTGGAATGTTCATGTGCCCTTCAACAAAAGCTGTTAAACCTATACCCAGCATCCAGGAATGGCTCAGATAATTTCCAAAACCCTCAGTAGTGTAGCTTTAAAGTGTTGAAAACAAAGTGCCTAATAATTTGACAATGGCAGAGCACGAAACTGAAAGTGTGTACAGTAGTACAGTGGACCCCTGCGAATTTGCAGCTTCAGTAATTCGCGGACTTTTCCTTAGAACCTAACTAATAATTGTTCGCTGAAATCCCCGCAAATTCGCGGAATTTTTTTTTGCCTTTTTTTGTGGTACGTATACCAAAGAAAACAGGCTTGCATGAACTACAGTATATATGGGGGTAACATTGGTATTTTACATACATTCTTTTTATTTTTTTAAGGGTGATGTATGAAGCTGAGTTTTAAATTAAATTATTTTGGGGCATATTTAGGGTTTAAACTATAAAAATAGGCATTTATAGGCATTTTTTTTAACCGCATCCAGAATTTGCTGTTTTTCCAAATTCGCGGGTGGTCTTGGAATGTAACCCCCACAAATTTGGGGGGACTACTGTACCTCAGTACTCGAACAATTTGGTATTCAAATGCTTTGTTCAGTAAAAAAATAGTTAGGTAGTCGACCATTTGCTCGGCACTCAACCAAGCAAACACGATGTGTTTCTTCGCATTTTTTGGTGTTTATATTATTTGTATAAATAAGTCACCATGGTCTCCATGGGGAAGTGGAACAGAATTCTTCCTCCGTAAGACATGCGTGTCATAAGAGGCGACTAAAATGCCGGGAGCAAGGGGCTAGTAACCCCTTCTCCTGTATATATTACTAAATGTAAAAGGAGAAACTTTCGTTTTTCCTTTTGGGCCACCCCGCTTCGGTGGGAAACGGCCGACGTGTTGAAAGAAAGAAAGAAGTCACCATGGGGCCTAAGAAGATTAGTGATAACAGCCAACCAAAAAGAAAATTGGTTAGTCACAATAGAATAAAAAATGAGCTCATAGCAAAATATGAAAGCAATGTCCGTGGGTCTGATCTTGCTACCGAGTTTCATATGGCAAAATCTACAATCTCTATGATACTAAAAAATAAAGAGGCCATTAAAAAGGCTGATGTTGCAAAAGGAGTGAAAGCTGTTATGAAACAAAGACCAAAGAGAAGTGGCATACACTGTTTAGTGAGGCATGGGGAGGCTGCTAGTTCTGACAAAGATGCTGCCGAGAAATACATCAGTGAATTTAGTGACTTCGTAGAGGTTGAGGGTTTTATTCCCCAACAAGTGTTCAGTTGTGACGAGACAGGTTTATTTTGGAAAAAAATGTCAAACAAAACCTATATCACTTGAGAGAAGAAGTCATCCTAGGCTTGTAAACTTAGTGTTAAAATGCTTTCGTAAGTGTATTTTTGGGGGTCTGAAATGGATTAATCTAATTTACATTAATCCTTATGGGAAAAATTCATTTGGTACTCGAACAGATCGGCACTCAAACAGCCTTCTGGAACGAATTAAGTTCGAGTACCAAGGTACTACTGTAGTTACAGAACTGACCATTTTGCATGTAAAACAGCATGAAAATTTTTATTCCTCTTAAATCATGTTAAATAAATTTCAATTTCTGAACAGTGACAAGCTTTTAATTTTTCTATTTATCATAAGCTGTGTAATTCACAGTGGCATGCACATTCACCTACATTTCTTACCATGCTCCCTCTGTCAAGAAATGTGTTCTTATTTCTCTCTTTCTCTGTGCCCTCTGCATTTGTGACCTTCAGTTTCTTGGTTCAGAAATTTCCACCCTTCACAATTCATTCTCTTGTCTTGGCTACCCTTCCAATTTTATAAACTCTGCCTAATCACACGCTAAATGGAATTTCTTCTCTCCCAAACTCTTTACTCCTGTCATATTTCCTGTTCTTTGCCTTACCTATATTTCCAGTCTCCCTAATCTTAACAACACCCTTCATTCCTTAGACCTTAGTCCATACCTCTCCTCCTGCTACTGAGGCTTCTGGAGTCCACTCCATTTCCCACTCCTCTTGTCCTCTCTAATACTTTGGAGAAACTGGCCACTTTCTCTTTGACTGATTTTAACTCTCTTGGTGTTGGTCCCATTATATCACAGCTTTGAAGCCAGTGTCGGTCTAACGCCATGAGCTCAGCTCACTCAGAAAAGCTGTGAGTAGTAAATTTGGGCCTAGATATGAGAGAATGGATCATGCACTGCATGCTGCAGTGCATGAGGAAAAAACTGTGACTGTGTTCTTGGTTTAAAGGAGTGAATTTGGAGTGTATTTTCGTATGGTTTTTATGGATGTATTCTCGGTTTCTTGGTCTCAATTGATAGACTGGAAGATATATTACAGAAATAGAGATGATTCTGATTACTTTTGGGACTGAAAGTAGCTTAAAATTGAGCTGAAAATAGCAGAAATGTTTGATTTTTGCCGATATTCCAGAGTACACAAATGGCATCAATCTTTAATGGCTGATGCATTGTATGAAATGGATGGAAAATTTTCATGGGTTTAAGCTGTGTAGGCACAAATTTTATTGGATTCTCTGCAATAATTGGAAAATGCATCTTCTGGTCAGCTTTAAACTTTTAATGCTGAGATGTTTTCCTCAAAGAAAGGAAGCTTTTGATGCTAGGTTGTGTAAGTTATCTTCCAATTTTATTAATCAAATTTGTTTCTGTTAAATAATTAGAGACCGTACATCGTACACCAAGTCTACATAAAACTTATTTGCTGGTCAATCTTACTTGGAAAATAGTTTGAATTTATTTTGGCCAGTGTGGGTCCAATTTGCTTCAGTCATTCCATGCTGATAACCTGATAATGCAACTTAATGTGCTTGTGTATTTTAGATGTTGGTCAGATTGAAAGATTTTAATTAGATTTGGTCTGTGTATGCTCTAATTCACCATTTTCACTGAAGAAATTTGGAGATTAGTTTCTATACAATGAGTTGTGAATGCCTCTTTTGACTTCCTTCAAGTCTTCAATGCTAGTATCTAACTGCAATATCAACTTATACTGAACTCTGCACTATTGCAATCATTTGCAATGAGGCACAGTGGACTGGGGTTATGGAATATGGAGGGTTACCTTCCTTGGATCACACAGTGACAGAAACATTTTTTTTCTGCTTATTTTTCAACTATGTAAAGCAGAAAAAAATGCATAAAATTAAATTTCTACTACATCACATGCAAGTCAATTCACTACTGCACTCAGTTCATTACAATAATTTGCCTCACCCTGTACTATAGGCACAGATATACAAACATACATGTACTAGCAAAGAAATTGCCTATGACAATAAACTAGATATAAAATCCAAATACTGTACTGAACTTTTTTTTTTTTACCAAAGGTAATCTGTAAACAAACACACACACACACAAAAAAAAAAAAATACACACATGCACACACATACATACATAGCTTTAACCCTTTATCGGGTAGGCCCATAAATTTATTGGCCTAAAAGCGTGTTTTTTGAGTGTGTCTTCCTACTTCCACTGTGCATCTGGGTTCCCATTTTCTAGTTCTGAAAAATCACAAGCCTTCTGCGAGTTGCTCCAGCTAAGTGGCAGTGGTGTCTGCTCTCTTTCCATTGGGTGAAAGACAAAAATGTAAACACTTTTCACTTGGCATTGTCCAGAGCAGTTTTTTTCCTCGAGTTACACTCATAAACTCTTAGATTTCACCCAACTGCAATGTCAGTAAGTACTGGCTTTTTGTCTAGTGCATAAATATATTTTGATACATAACTAAAGTTTGTGTGACGCATAATATGACCACCACTCAATTGAGAAAACTACAAGGAAAAAGGCCAATAAATTTATAAACATAAGAACATGGTTTTTAATACTTGACGTGCTGTTGGAGTATGAGCAAAGTAACATTTATGAAGGGATTCAGGGAAACCGGCAGGCCGGACTTGAGTTCTGGAGATGGGAAGTACAGTGTCTGCACTCTGAAGGAGGGGTGTTAATGTTGCAGTTTTATAACTGTAGTGTAAAGCACCCCTCTGGCAAGACAGTGATGGAGTGAATGATAATGAAAGATTTTCTTTTTCGGGCCACCCTGCCTTGGTGGGAATCGGCCAATGTGTTAATAAAAAAAAAAAGAACATAAGAATATATGAAGGAACACTGCAGCAGGCCTACTGACCCATGCGAGGCAAGTCCATGTCACTCCCCGGCTTAGACCAATGACCCACCTAGTCAGGTCACTTCCACTTAAGGAAGGATCACGGCATAAGACCTAGTAGCACAAGCTAGACAGATCCAACTCACACCCACCCACACCCACTCGTGTATTTATTCAAACTATTTTTAAAACTACACAACGTCTTAGCTTCTATGACAGTACTCAGGAGTTTCTTCCACTCATCCACAACTATTACCAAACCAGTGCTTTCCTATATCCTTCCTGAATCTGAATTTTTCCAACTTGAAACCATTGCTGCAAGTAATGTCTTGGCGGGATATTTTCAGAACGTTATTTACATCCCCTTTATTTATTCCTGTTTTCCATTTATACACCTCAATCATATCCCCCTTAATTCTATGCCTTTCTAGAGAGTGCAGATTCAGGGCCATCAGTATATCCTCATAGAGAAGATTTCTGATACATGGGATCAACTTTGTCATCCTCCTCTGTACGTTTTCCAGTGCATTTATATCCATTCTGTAATACGGTGACCAGAACTGTGCAGCATAATCTAAATGAGGCCTAACCAAGGATATATAGAGTTGAAGAGCAACATGAGGACTTCTATTATTTATACTTCTTGATATGAAGCCAAGGATTCTGTTCACTTTATTGCGAACACTTATGCACTGTTGTCTTGGCTTCAGATTACTGCTGACCAGAACTCCTAAATCCTTTTCACAATCATTAGTATTAAGATCTGCATTATTCAGTTTATATGTGGCATGGTTATTTTCCTGTCCAACATTTAGAACTTTGCATTTGTCTATATTAAACTGCATCTGCCACTTCTCCAACCACTGCATCAGTCTATTCAAATCATCCTGGAGTGCTCTAATGTCCTCAATGAATTGGACAGCCTATTTTGGTGACATCAGCAAATTTGTTTGTGTCGCTATTTATTCCCTCATCTATGTCGTTTATGTAAATTGTGAACACCAAGGGGCCCAACATTGACTCCTGCGGAACACCGCTTGTGACATATTCCCCTTCTGATTTCTCCCCCATTTATGCAAACTCGGCTGCCTATTTGTCAATCATGCCTCTAACCAGGAAAAAATTTCTCCTATTCAGTGTGCCTTAAGTTTCCTCAATAGCCTCTGACGTGGAACTCTATCGAAAGCCTTACTGAAGGCCATATACACAATATCATATTCGTTATCATGATCTACCTCCTCAAACACATTAGTGAAAAAAATTAGTAAATTCGTAAGACAGGAATGCCCCTTAGTAAAACCGTGTTGAGATTCATTAATCAATTTATGCCTTTCAAGATGGCTACAAATTGCCTTGGCAATTATTGATTCCATAATTTTTCCCACTATGGAGGTAAGGCTTATTGATCTATAGTTCGAAGCTAAGGACCTGTCACCTGCCTTGTAAATAGGTATTACATTTGCCATTTTCCACTTATCAGGCACTATGCCAGTTTGTAGTGATATGTTGAAAAGATTAGCCAAAGGTTTGCTAAGTTCCTCTTTACATTCCTTTAAAACTCTTCCAAACAATTCATCAGGGCCTGGGGATTAGGTTTTAATTTCTCTATTTGTCTGAGGACCATGTCACTAGTTACCCCAATTGTGCATAGTTTATTATCGTCCTGTTCTACATAATTTATTATTTCTAGAATTTCACTAGTATCTTCCTGAGTAAAAACTGAGAGGAAGTAAGTACAGTGGACCCTTGGTTTTCGTGTTTAATCCGTTCCAGAGGGATTGGCTAAAACCAAAATCGGCAAAAACTAAAACCATTTTCCCCATAAGAAATAATGTAAATTCAATTAATTTGTTTCAGACACCCAGGAGTATTAACAAAAATTAATTTTTTAAAGATTAAATATAGATTTACATACAGAAAAGAATGAAAAATAAATATAAAGCACTAATAACATGTATAAATGAACATTTAACATCACACTTACCTTTATTGGTGACTCTTGTTGGTGTATGGAAGACGAAGAGGAGAGAGGGAGGAGAGTTTATTGTTTGGAGGCAGTACAAAATGCTTCAATTTGACACTAATATCAGCTCTACGGCTTATTTATCTATCACAACTCATCTAATATGACATAATAAACAATATTAATAACATAGAAACATGATATATACACTAGAATGAATAAAATATGTCATTACGAATATGAGGACTGGTGATAGTGTTATTGTTGTTGGGTTTATAAGGGCCACTGACCATAAGCCGTACATATAGTGGTAGTGTTGGGCCTGGTAGCAGCAGGCCACCACCACTATTCACACTGAAATAATGTACGTAATTTATACTATGAAGGATGAGGTGAATCATAGAATTGATGAGGGGAAAAGTGTGAGTGGTGCACTTCGGAGTCTATGGAGACAAAGAACTTTGTCCATGGAAGTTAAGAGGGGAATGTATGAGAGTATAGTTATACCAACACTCTTATATGGGTGTGAAGCATGGGTGATGAATGTCGCAACGAGGAGAAGGCTGGAGGCAGTGGAGATGTCATGTCTGAGGTCAATGTGTGGTGTGAATATAATGCAGAGAATTCGGAGTTTGGAAATTAGGAGGAGGTGCGGGATTACCAAAACTATTATCCAGAGGGCTGAGGAGGGGTTGTTGAGGTGGTTCGGACATGCAGAGAGAATGGAACGAAACAGAATGACCTTGAGAGTGTATAAATCTGTAGTGGAGGGAAGGCGGGGTAGGGGTCGGCCTAGGAAAGGTTGGAGGGAGGGGGTAAAAGAGGTTTTGTGTGCAAGGGGCTTGGATTTCCAGCAAGCATGCGTGTGCGTATTTCATAGGAGTGAATGGAGACAAATGGTTTTTAATACTTGACGTGCTGTTGGAGTGTGAGCAAAGTAACATTTATGAAGGGATTCAGGGAAACCGGCAGGCCGGACTTGAGTCCTGGAGATGGGAAGTACAGTGTCTGCACTCTGAAGGAGGGGTGTTAATGTTGCAGTTATATAACTGTAGTGCAAAGCACCCCTCTGGCAAGACAGTGATGGAGTGAATGATGACGAAAGTTTTTCTTTTTCGGGCCACCCTGCCTTGGTGGGAATCGGCCGATGTGGTAATAATAATAAAAAAAATTATAAATAAGAAATATTTACACTTTAATTTATAAATAAGAAATATTTATACTTATCTTGGAGGAGATGGTGGCAGAGAGCTGTTCTGGTCTCAGTGCCCCTATATTCCTCAAACAACAATGGAGGAGTTAAGTTTCGTGTCATCATTTTTCTATCGCTTAATATCTTAACTTACTTGCTACACTGTTAGTGCTACACTTTATTGCTGACTGGCGCTATAGGAACAAAAGTTGTCTGGGCAGCTAGAACTATGCTCTGAAAAACGTCATATTGGCAACCACCTCCACCTACTTGACCCATAGTCAGGTCATCCCAATTTAGCCCACCTAGGTAATTTCTCAGCCCCATGAAATCATCCAAGCAGAAGTCTGGGACAGAGACTTGATTGCAGTTTACTGGGTAATTCCAGAATATATTGAAACTAAGTGATTTGTGATCGCTTTCCCCAAGCTCATCATTAACCTTAAGATTATTAATTAGTGATTCTTTGTTGGCAAGAACCAAATCAAGCAGACTGTTTCCTCTAGTTGGTTCTGTCACAAACTGTTTTAAAAAGCAATCCTGAACTGTATCAAGAAAGTCACTAGACTCAGATTTCCTGTCACACTGTTCCAATCAATTTGTCTAAAGTTAAAATCTTCCATTAACACAACATTTTCATATCTAGACTCCTTGTGAACTTCGTCCCATAGCAGCTTACTGCGCTCCCTATGAAGGTTTGGGGGGTCTATAAATCACACCCAAAATTAATTTTTCACACCCCTCGAGAAACTGTAGCCAAACAGATTCTGTGTCCAATGTTTCTAATCTTATATCATGTCTAACACAACAATTTAAATTATCTCCGACATACATCGCCATTCCACCACCCTTCCTGTTGACCCTATCAGTGTGGAATAGTTTATAACCCTGCATGTTGCATTCAGAAGGCATTTCTCTATCTTTCAGGTTGAACCAGGTCTCTGTTATAGCAATAATATCTATATTACCTGCACTTGCAAGTAATCTTAGCTCATCTATCTTATTTCTTAGACTCCTACTATTTGTGTAGTAAACCTTAATAAGGGAGCTAGTCACTCATTGCTCTCTACTATCTCTCTTTGTTTGTTGATCAGCTGCTTTGCCTTTACTAGCATCTTTATTTTGAATACACTGCATTGTCTTTTAAACATAACCCTAAGGTATCCTGGTAATATCTGCTGTTTTCAACCCTAATACTGTAACCTGACTGTTTCCCCACAAACACCCATACCTCTATAATTTATCAGTTTAAAGTCCTAGACAAGTCATCAATGACCCCCCTTAATCAAATTGGCTAATGCAACCACTCCAGCCCCAGAGAGATGAACCCCATCCCTTGCATACATATGTTTGCCATAGATATGGGCCCAACCTGCAAGGTCAAAGTAGCAATTTCAGTAAATAAATATTTATATTATTTTTTATAATGCATATATGAATTCAGTAGTGGTTTGGGTGTGTAGAGGATGTTTTTATTGCCCTTCCAGATCAATAAAAAATTGTTTAATGGTGCTGCCTCCTAACAGAAATCCAAATATGTCTGTGTTTTTGAGGAAAGTGACTCAGAACCAGAGCAGCTGACCTGGAATTGCTTGACAGCAGTGATGAATACTTGCCACCAGATGCATCTGTGTCATGTGATGATGAGGAAAATAGGTCATCCAAAAAGCCTAAATTAGCCAAGGAAAAGAAAGGTATTAGAATTGAGGAATACCCTGATGAAGAAGATCTTCATGATAAACTTGCTTTTCAATCTCAGACATTGGAAACATCTATGCATCAAGAAGGGAAAAAATTGCTACATAGCCTTCCATTCTAGGAAATAATCATCTAGAACGATTGTTCTTTCTCAGGAAATTCATGAAAATGGGAATTGCAAGTTTTATCCCTTTGCAATGTGTCCATGTTGCTCTTTAATTCATCTTTATATTTTTTGTAGGTCTTAAAAATGTTTGGAAACAAGTTACATATATGCTTTTGATATTGTCTCTTTGCCTAATAAATTAGAAAAATACTTATTTGGTGTTTCATTAACAATTGCAACTTTGCAACTTTCAAAACATGGCACCCCTTACCAGGCGGGTCCATAAATTTATTGGCGTCAAATTTTCGCAATTGAACGAAATCTTATTTTTAGAAATCTATAAAGGCTCATTTTGTTTACATTAAGATACATAGTACTCTATTGACTCATAGTAAAGACATTTCAAATTTTGCATTTTCCTAGGAGTGCCCGAAAAAGGGCTAAGAAGAGTTATGATAAAGATCATGGAAAAGGGAGTGGACCTAGTAGCAACCAGTGAAGAGGTGGGGCCAGGAGCTATGACTCAACCCCCTGCAACCACAATTAGGTGAGTACACGTACACGCACATTCACATACACAAGCGTACATACACAAGCACACACGCACATGAAATACAACGTAAATCTGCTTATCAATGTTACTTGCATCCAAAACTTCCAACTCTCCAAAATGATCTACTCATGATGATCATCATGAGTATAAATCCATACCTGGAGGGTGTTTCAAGGGTCAATGTCCCCGCAGCCCAGTCTATGACCATTATTCCACTCTTGAATCAACTTAAACAAGAATGTACTCTCATTTTTTACTTACAGGAAACTCAATTTTTTTCTGGCAGTCACCCACTCTAACAAGTGCAATAGACTTGTAAGTGAGACAGATGTGGTGCTCTCCAGTGAGTCCTTTGCTGCTACCAAGACTTCTTGGTTGCACTGCAACCAACCAAACATGCTCTGAAATAAGATTAATATATTATCAACACACTAATTCAAGGAAAAAAATCCAAATTATGAAAATGATAAGAGTTGTACTATAAATTTATCCATGACTGTTCTACAGCTAGCCCTCCACTTTCATGAGTTCCACTTTCGCGAGCTTCGAATATTCGTGAATGCCCAGCCGTCCAATCATATTTACCAAACAAATGCGGGAAAAAAGTACAGAAAAACGCTTCCAGCCACGTCCCTACTACCCTCTCTCTTACCCCCTCAACCGGCAGCCCGCCACTCACTCAGTCATTGTCCATCTCCATTCAACTGTCATCAGTAACTGGATAGCTAACTATCATCACCATCATCATCGTCACAAGTCGTCAGAGTTTGTCTGCCTAACCTTACGAGTGGTGAGTGTTTTGTTTGTTAATTATTTGTTATTAAACCATAACATGTATAACGATGTTTTTGTGTGTTTTATGATTGTTCATTGTTCAATAGGTTAAGGAAGCAGTATTGTTAGGCTAAGCAAATGCTATTATTATATTTCTCTACAATATATTTGAGCATCAAAACATTCGCGAACGCTACAGTACAATTATATTGTATTTCTCTATATCATATTTGCGCACCATTCGTGAATTTTCAAGATTCGCGAGGTTCTTGAACCCCTAACCTTCGCTAATGTGGAGGGCCTCCTGTATAAGTCTGCAGTGCTTTATGTGTCAGATACATTCTTGGTGCACAACACACACACACACACACAGTCAACCAAGCGTAATGTAAAATACAAACATTTGTTCTCAGACTTTGCAGACTCCATATTTTTTTTAACCCTTTCATTGTCAGTCCTGTTGTATCATGGCTTTAAAGGCAATGTTGGTCCCGTAGTAAGACGCCATGACCTCAGCTCACTGTCCCGTAGTATGATGCCATGACCTCAGCTCACTGTCCCGTAGTTCACCCATCACAAGGCTCACAGAGGGAAAATTCCTAGGAATCCACCTTGACAGTAGTCTTAAATTCCAAACACACATACAACAAATTTCCAAGAAAATCTCAAGGACAGTAGGTATATTATCTAAGATACGCTATTATGTGCCTCAACCAGCTCTCATTGCACTATATCCTTCTCTTATCTACCCTTATCTCACCTATGGAATCTGTGCATGGGGCTCAACAACATTAAATCACCTTAGACCACTCATAACCCAGCAAAAGGCTGCAGTCAGGATGATAACAAATTCCCACTCTAGACAGCATACTCCACCTATATTCAGAACCTTAAAACTACTCACCATAAAAAATATTCATACCTATTCATGTGCCTTCTACATACATAAAACTCTACATGCTAATATCAACCCTGCGCTCAGAATTCTCCTCAACAACTTTAATAGGTCCCACGAACATGACACAAGACACAGATCACTATTTGACATACCCCGAGTCCATACTAACCAATGTAAAAATTCTATGCACATAAAGGGCCCCAGAATCTGGAATTGATTACCAGTAAATATCAAGTTAACCTTGTCAGAAAATCAATTCAAGACTCTTCTCAAAAATCACCTACTCACCCTATACTAAATACTCATACTGTAACAAACTTCCAAACAAAATATTATTTTACTTAAGATGATCTCAATTTGATATGTTCATCCTCCTTAACACTTGTTGCAATTTCATATCATCATATTGTCATTTAAAATCTTATAGTATCATCATTTTCTTAATTTGAAATAAAATATATATCTAGAAGAAACTCTAAAAAAAAAAAAAAAAAAAATTCTAGTATTGTTATTATACTAGTATAGCATCAACATACTGTAACTTGAAATATATTATACAACTAGATTAAACTCAACCAATTTCTCTTGTATTGTCTTTTAATAGTATGTATAACCATATTATAATTTAAATAATACAGAACTAGAATAAACTCAATCAATTTCTTTAGCATTAAGTACTTAGTGAATAAGTCTCTAGAATAAACTGCCCCTAATGCCATGGCATGCCAGTGGCTCTCCTTGCATTACAGTTTTATAATTGTAACTACCAATAACATTGTACACTTGTAACATGCATAGAAATAAAAATTATTATTATTATTATTATTATAGTTTGACGCCATGAGCTCAGCTCACTGGTCCCGTAGTATGACGCCATGAGCTCACCTCACTGGTCCCATAGTATGATGCCATGAGCTCAGCTCACTGGTCCCATAGTATGACGCCATGAGCTCAGCTCACTGGTCCCGTAGTATGACGCCATGAGCTCAGCTCACTGGTCCCGTAGTATGACGCCATGAGCTCAGCTCACTGGTCCCGTAGTATGACGCCATGAGCTCAGCTCAATGGTCCCGTAGTATGACGTCATGAGCTCAGCTCACTGGTCCCTTAGTATGACGCCATGAGCTCAGCTCACTGGTCCCGTAGTATGACGCCATGAGCTCAGCTCACTGGTCCCGTAGTATGACGCCATGAGCTCAGCTCACTGGTCCCGTAGTATGACGCCATGAGCTCAGCTCACTGGTCCCGTAGTATGACGCCATGAGCTCAGCTCACTGGTCCTGAAGTATGACGCCATGAGCTCAGCTCACTCATATAAGCTGTGAGCGGTAAATTTGGGCCAAGATATGAGAGAATGGGTCTCTGCGGAAAGTGTGCACCATATAAAAAAAATCCTGCAGCACGCAGTGAATGAGATAAAAACTGCAACCATGTTTTTGGTTTAAAATAGCGACTTTGTGGTGTATTTAAGTATAGTTTTTATGGCTGTATTCTCGGTTTCTTGGTCTCTTTTGATAGAATGGAAGATATATTACGGAAATAGAGATGATATTGATTAGCTTCAGGCCTGAAAGTAGCTTGAAATTGAGCTCAAAGTGGCAGAAATGTTCAATTTTTCCGATATTCCAGAGTACACAAATAATAATTAATCATAATAATAATAATAATAATAATAATAATAATAATAATAATAATAATAATAATAATAATAATAATAATAATAATAATAATAATAATAATAATAATAATAATAACTAGGTAGTAGGTTGGTGGACAGCAATCGCCCAGGGAGGTACTACTGTCCTGCCAAGTGAGTGTAAAACGAAAGCCTGTAATTGTTTTACATGATGGTAGGATTGCTGGTGTCTTTTTTTGTCTCATAAACATGCAAGATTTCAGGTACATCTTGCTACTTCTACTTGCACTTAGGTCACACTACACATTCATGTACAAGCATATACGTATATACACACCCCTCTGGGTTTTCTTCCATTTTCTTACTAGTTCTTGTTCTTATTTCCTCTTATCTCCATGGGGAAGTGGAACAGAATTCTTCCTCTGTAAGCCATGCGTGTCGTAAGAGGCGACTAAAATGCTGGGAGCAAGGGGCAAGTAACCCCTTCTCCTGTATATATTACTAAATGTAAAAGGAGAAACTTTCGTTTTTTCTTTTGGGACACCCCGCTTTGGTGGGAAATAGCAGACGTGTTGAAAGAATAATAATAATAATAATAATTTTTATTTTAGCATGATACATGTTTGTACAAAAGAGTACAGTGGACCCCCGAGTTTCGGTCACCTCAAAACTCGAAAAATTACATAAGTGTATTATTGTAAGTGGTTTTGTAAGTGTATTTTTGGGGGTCTGAAATGGACTAACCTACTTTATATTATTCCTTAAGGGAGCAAATTCGTTCGATAATGGCACTTGAGCAGCCTTCTGGAATGAATTATGACCGAAACTCGGGGGTCCACTGTATAAAAATTTGATGTACTACGTGCCTAAAGCCCTTTTATATGCAGAGTATTTCGGGCAAACTTAAGACTAACTTAAGATTAATAAGTCAATATCAGTGTAATAGCTGTACATATGGTCATTAGGTGAGTTACAATGATTACAAGAAAACTGAATATTCTATTAGTTCATGCAATATGGCTTTAGTAAGTTTGGTAGAGAAGAATTAAAGTTTTGATTATTTTTTTATTATGACCTCACTTGTCCAATACACGTCCAACTGGCCAGTCTAATACACATTTAGGAATGAACTAACATTATTTATACAATTGTTAAAATAATGCAGTAGTTTGCATAAAATAAGATTTTTCTATTTTTGTGTGTGAATAAAAGTTCAAAATGAAACACAAGTGCAATATAAGATTGGCCTTGAGATGTGACTAAGGAGCATAGAAAATGTTTATTTAGTGCCAGGAATGTCTACAATGTTTATTCTGGACCCTATTTTCAAAATGGCAATTGTTGAATTTTGCATGAAATTGGCCAAATTACTGATTTCTGATCACTTTATTGGGTAGTTGAAATAGGTAAATGGACAGACAGTTTCTTGTACTCAGTCGATAGAATAGAAGGAATACTAGCAAAATAGCTACGAGTTTTGTGGACTGGAACAATGGAACTGCCCAAAAATAGAGTGCAAAGTGGGTGAAATCACCAATGCGCAAATATTGCCAAGACCTCTAACTTTGCGAGAATGTACTTTCTAAGGTTTCCATCAAATTCCATACTTTTGGTTTCATTACCTTCGGAAAAAGATTCTCTATCATTTCATAAAAAAAAAAATTTAAATTCTTCGACACTTGAGAGTAAGTCTGAGAGCAGGGATCGCGACACTGAAATCAGCCACCTCCCAACTCAAACAATTATGTAAGTGTATTTTTGTAAGTGTATTTTTGGGGGTCTGAAACAACTAATCTAATTTACATTTCTCCTTATGGGAATAAATTCGTTCGGTAATGCCACTCAAAAAACATTCTGGAACAAATTATGGCCGATTTCCGGGGGTCCACTGTAATTACCCAATTACCTAAATCTTAAAACTTCTAAACTAGATGCCCAAAGTTCACACATTAATAAATACTACATCGTAGTATAAATACCTGCCCAAAACAATACTGCCTTACACCCAATTGTAGCATTCTCATACTGTAAACTACTTTCAACAATGCACAATGTTATAATCCCATAATATAATTTAAATATTTACTATTGATATACGTAAACAGTCTACAAAATGCTTTCAACTTGTCCCAATGTAATATCCCAAGACTGTAATTTGAGAAAACTTACTTACTGTTATAAATAAAAACAGATGTACAACTTAAACTATGATCAATTTCTCTAGTATTAAGTAGTCTGTAAGCCATTAAATTTAGTCTGCCCATAATGCCATGGCATGATAATGGATCTCCTTGCACTGCAACTCATTATTGTAATTACATAACCTCAATGTAAACTTGCAAGGAAATAAAATTTGTTCGTCTGTTTGTTAACCAAACAAAATTATAGTCATATAGAAATAACAAAAAAAGGCACAATACCGTGACTGGAACAATACACACACAACTCTCTTTTTATATGTGCGGGTTGTGTGTGTATAGTCATATAGAAAAAAGAAATAAATCTGTCAGAACAAAATCCATAATTTAATCATAATTACAGTGATACCAGCCCTATGTCATTAATTGGTTCCAAGAGCTGTGATGTAACCCATTTTTTTAATGCCTTACAATGACGACAAACACCATAAAACTAGCATAAATAAATCACGAAAGACTGTAACTATCGCTAAACCTTAAATTTTTTTTTTTTTTTATTAACACATCGGCCGATTCCCACCAAGGCAGGGTGGCCCGAAAAAGAAAAACTTTCATCATCATTCACTCCATCACTGTCTTGCCAGAAGGGTGCTTTACACTACAGTTATAAAACTGCAACATTAACACCCCTCCTTCAGAGTGCCGGCACTGGACTTCCCATCTCCAGAACTCAAGTCCGGCCTGCCGGTTTCCCTGAATCCCTTCATAAATGTTACTTTGCTCACACTCCAACAGCACGTCAAGTATTAAAACCATATGCCTCCATTCACTCCTATCAAATACGCTCACACATGCTTGCTGGAAGTCCAAGCCCTCGCACACAAAACTTCCTTTACCCCTCCCTCCAACCTTTCCTAGGCCGACCCCTACCCGCCTTCCCTCCACTACAGATTTATACACTCTCGAAGTCACTCTGTCTCGTTCCATTCTCTCTACATGTCCAAACCACCTCAACAACCCCTCCTCAGCTCTCTGGACAATCGCTTTTGGTAATCCTGCACCTCCTCCTAATTTCCAAACTCCGAATTCTCTGCATTATATTCACACCACACATTGACCTCAGACATGACATCTCCACTGCCTCCAGCCTTCTCCTCGTTGCAACATTCATCACCCATGCTTCACACCCATATAAGAGCGTTGGTATAACTATACTCTCATACATTCCCCTTTACTTCCATGGACAAGGTTCTTTGTCTCCACAGACTCAAGTGCTCCACTCACCCTTTTCCCTCATCAATTCTATGATTCACCTCATCCTTCATAGACCCATCGCCGACATGTCCACTCCCAAATATCTGAATACATTCACCTCCTCCATACTCTCTCCCTCAAATCTGATATCCAATCTTTCGTCACCTATTCTTTTTGTTATCCTCATCACCTTACTCTTTCCTATATTCACTTTCAATTTTCTTCTTTTACACACCCTACCAAATTCATCCACCAACCTCTGCAGCTTCTCTTCAGAATCTCCCAAAGCACAGTGTCATCAGCAAAAGCAACTGTGACAACTCCCACTTTGTATTTGCTTCTTTATCTTTTAGCCCAACACCTCTTGCCAAGACCCTCGCATTCACTTCTCTTACAACCCCATCTATAAATATATTGAACAACCACGGTGACATCACACATCCTTGTCTAAGGCCCACTTTTACTGGGAAATAGTCCCCTTCCCTCCTACACACTCTAACCTGAGCCTCTTATCCTCATAAAAACTCTTCACTGCTTTCAGTAACCTTCCTCCTATTCCATACACCTGCAACATCTGCCACATTGCCCCCCTATCTACCCTATCATATGCCTTTTCCAAATCCATAAATGCCACAAAAACATCTTTACCCTTATCCAAATACTGTTCACCTATATGTTTCACTGTAAACACTTGGTCTACACACCCCCTACCTTTCCTAAAGCCCCCTTGTTCATCTGCTATCCTGCTTTCTGTTTTACTCTTAATTCTTTCAATAATAACTCTACCATACACTTTACCAGGTACACTCAACAGACTTATTCCCCTATAATTTTTGCACTCTCTTTTGTCCCCTTTGTAAACCTTAAAGAACACTAAAAATACATTTTAGTCATATTTTTTAAAGATTTTTTTTTTTATTATTATTAACACATCGGCCGATTCCCACCAAGGCAGAGTGGCCCAAAAAAGAAAAACTTTCATCATCATTCACTCCATCACTGTCTTGCCAGAGGGGTGCTTTACACTACAGTTATAAAACTGCAACATTAACACCCCTCCTTCAGAGTGCAGACACTGTACTTCCCATCTCCAGGACTCAAGTCCGGCCTGCCGGTTTCCCTGAATCCCTTCATAAATGTTACTTTGCTCACACTCCAACAGCACGTCAAGTATTAAAAACCATTTGTCTCCATTCACTCCTATTAAATACGCACATGCATGCTTGCTGGAAATCCAAGCCCCTCGCACACAAAACCTCTTTTAACCCCTCCCTCCAACCTTTCCTAGGCCGACCCCTACCCCGCCTTCCCTCCACTACAGATTTATACTCTCGAGGTCATTCTGTTTCATTCCATTCTCTCTACATGTCCGAACCACCTCAACAACCCCACCTCAGCCCTCTGGATAATAGTTTTGGTAATCCCGCACCTCCTCCTAATTTCCAAACTCCGAATTCTCTGCATTATATTCACACACACATTGACCTCAGACATGACATCTCCACTGCCTCCAGCCTTCTCCTCGTTGCGACATTCATCACCCATGCTTCACACCCATAAAAGAGTGTTGGTATAACTATACTCTCATACATTCCCCTCTTAACTTCCATGGACAAAGTTCTTTGTCTCCACAGACTCAAGTGCACCACTCACCCTTTTCCCTCATCAATTCTATGATTCACCTCATCCTTCATAGACCCATCTGCTGACATGTCCACTCCCAAATATCTGAATACATTCACCTCCTCCATACTCTCTCCCTCCAATCTGATATCCAATCCCTCGTCACCTAATCTTTTTGTTATCCTCATCACCTTACTCTTTCCTATATTCACTTTCAATTTCTTCTTTTACATACCTTACCAAATTCATCCACCAACCTCTGCAACTTGTCTTCAGAATCTCCCAAAAGCACAGTGTCATCAGCAAAAAGCAACTGTGACAACTCCCACTTTGTATTTGATTCTTTGTCTTTTAACCCCACACCTCTTGCCAAGACCCTCGCATTCACTTCTCTTACAACCCCATCTATAAATATATTGAACAACCACGGTGACATCACACATCCCTGTCTAAGGCCTACTTTTACCGAGAAATAATCTCCCTCTCTCCTACACACTCTAACCTGAGCCTCACTATCCTCATAAAAGCTCTTCACTGCTTTCAGTAACCTACCTCCTATTCCATACACCTGCAACATCTGCCACATTGCCCCCTATCCACCCTATCATACGCCTTTTCCAAATCCATAAATGCCACAAAAACCTCTTTACCCTTATCCAAATACTGTTCACCTATATGTTTTACTGCAAACACTACCTTTCCTAAAGCCACCTTGTTCATCTGCTATTCTGCTCTCCGTCTTACTCTTAATTCTTTCAATAATAACTCTACCATACACTTTACCTGATATACTCAACAGAATTATTCCCCTATAATTTTTGCACTCTCTTTTGTCCCCTTTGCCTTTATACAAAGGAACAATACATGCTCTCTGCCAGTCCCTAGGTACCTTACCCTCTTCCATACATGTATTAAATAATAGCACCAACCACTCCAAAACTATATCTCCGCCTGCTTTTAACATTTCTACCTTTTTCCCAACAATCCCAGCTGCCTTACCCCCTTTCATTCTACCCACTGCCTCACGAACTTCCCCCACACTCACAACTGGCTCTTCCGCACTCCTACAAGATGTTATTCCTCCTTGCCCTATACACGAAATCACAGCTTACCTGTCTTCATCAACATTTAACAACTCCTCAAAATATTCCCTCCATCTTCCCGATACCTCTAACTCTCCATTTAATAACTCTCCTCTCCTATTTTTTACTGTCAAATCCATTTGTTCCCTAGGCTTCCTCAACTTATTAATCTCAGTCCAAAACTTTTTCTTATTTTCAACAAAATTTGTTGATAACATCTCACCCATTCTCTCATTTGCTCTATTTTTACATTGCTTCACCACTGAACACAATTAAAAAATTATGTTATTTACCTTGTGATTTGCCCTTTAAAATGCCTTAAGTATAATAAAAAACACCTAAGGCAGGCACTATCACTGACACTTTTTCACCCTTTTCCTACCGTTTAATATTTAACTTATCTTCCATCGTAACATTACGCTTGGAATCACTAGCAGTATCCTTCTTAGGACTTATAGCTAACACAGACACAATAAAAGAATAATCACAAAACTAACAGTGAAAGACAAAAACAAGCACACGATTGCAGAATGGGAAAAAATGCATATGGCATCGTCCTTGTTTTGAATGAGAACCAGGAGCAACGCCACCACGCAACAAGATGGCAGAACTACATAATGATGGACATTTGTTACAATTTTTCGATGTAAATTTTTTATTGTATATGTACTATACATTTTTTAATGTTTTTTTTGTTTTTATTGTATTTTAAATTGCATTTTACCTTCTTTTATCTTTTATTGTTAATTTTTGTTTTATTTTAAATATATTTTTAAGGAAAAATTTATTTATTTCACGTCCTTTTATTATGATGTAGGTGACGTTGCTAAGTGACGTAACATCGGACATAATGACGTTCCCTGAACTGAAATATGACGTTCCCTGAACTGAAATTTACAGTAGTGTAAAGGCGAATTTGACATAAGCTGACTTACAGCGGAGTATGACTGTACTGTACTATGAAATACAATACTGTGGAAAAATCCACATATCTTTACTTATTTTACCCCAAAAATTAAATCATAATCCATGTTTTATCCTCCATCTTTCCTTCACCACCAAGTGAAATGAAGTCACCTATCAAGAACCTGTGAATACATGTTAGAAATAGGGTAAACAGTCATCCTATTGACTAGTCTTCTACTTCTAGCCTTCACAGTCACCATCTTGTTGAAGCATCTTATACACAACTTTCCTTGTATGAACTTTAGTCCTGGCTTTGTCTCTGTAGATGCCTTCCTTTCTCATTACACTGTCAAATGCTCCAAACTTCAGAACACTCGTGACTTGACCTGATCCTTTCTTCTCCTCCTTTCCCTACCTCTTAGTTCCTATTTTTTTCCTTTCTTCTGCCTAAGTGTGTTTCTGACCTGTCCACCCCTTCCTGTGTTTTTGGTCCTACCCCTTGTAGGCCGTTAGCTCTCCTGCAGTGCACCTTTTTCTTGTCCCCAGACTGATCCCACTTCTACAACTACCACTCCATTTCTACCATTCTACTACCATTATTTTTTGCTTTCCTTCACCTTTCACTTCCCTTTCTCTCTCTCTCTCTTGTGCCACTAAACTACTCTCAGTACTTTCTACCACCACTTATACTTCTACTACTACTTCCACTACCAGCCTTACCCCTACCACTACTACTTTCTCTACCTCTGTTGTTCCATCCTTGTCCCCCTCTCCTATATATATACAAGTACAGCAGAACCTCGGTACTCAAACTTAATTCATTCCAGAAGGCTGCTCAAGTGCTGATCCGTTCGAGTATTGAACGAATACTTCCCAACCAATTTTCTTTTTGGTTGGCTGTTATCACTAATGTTCGTAGGCCCTATGGTGACTTATTTATACAAATAATATAAAAAAACACCAAAAAATACGAAGAAACATGAATAGTTTACAGAGATGTTCTGTCAGGTCATGTTTGTTTCGTCGAGTGCCGGGCTTTATCCGAGTAGGGAGCTGTTCGAGTACCGAGTTTCCACTGTATGCTGGCTCCCTCACTCTCTTGTATTAGTGTGACTTTGCAAATGGTCCAGTCAGACTGAAACATTGTCGTAAGCTTCTCTCTCTTATGTGTGTATCTACTGCATGCTTCCATATTCAATCTTCTCATGACTATCTTGGGTCGTGGCCACTGTTCGATGCCACTTCCTTGGGTTCCTCTGCATTCAGCCCATGTGACATTTTGCCAGGTCTGAAGTAAGATCTTATCACTCAGAGTACTCCTAAAACCATTCTTCACAGATGTACTCCACAGCCAAATGGTTCAAAAAGGAACTTCATACTAGCACCTGATGTCATCTACATAGCTGTTGGTACATTCTGTCCTGTTGGTTCTGTTTGACTTGCCCAGTCAATGCCTTTAACAATGGTCCTCTTCTTGGGCATTATGTAGTTTCCCTGAGCCACAGTGCTCTTTGGAGACATTTATGCTGGGTCCTTGGTAAAGTTCGCATGTTACTTAGGGCATTTAACCTTACAAAATCTGGTCTATAAATACACAGCATAATATCTGTCTCTGTCTGGACAGCACATCTGTAGTCACTGCAAGGTGCATCCTCCCAGTACTGTAAAGATTTGGGATACTATGCCTGGGTTGGAGATGACCCAACATTAGGTCAGATTGATCTCCATACCCTGTAATTAGTTTGCTATTCCCTTGTGTTTGAGGGTTTTTCATCTGGAACTACACATGGTTGCTTGTTAGCTGTTGCTTATTCAGGTGAATGGTAAAACTGCAATGCTCAGAATATGTATTTCTAACTAGCTGTAGGTCATCATGGCTGTCAACTTCAACCAGGTGTGAGGTTTCACCCAGGCTTGTTGGAAGATACTGAAAGTGCCATTCCTACTGTCTATCTACCTCCTCAGTTTTGTGTTCTGGTGGTAGTTTTTATTAGGCTACAAGCACCCCACCACAGAACATATAGTTCTCAAGTATATTAAACAATTTCTGTCTAAGGACCCATGGATTATGCCACCTTCCCCATGTGTACTGTCTTGGATACCAAATAGTGATTCAACCATTGTGAGGTGTCAGATTATGACACAAATGAGTAATGACAGGTAAATGAAAGTGGAAAAAAGCCTATATTGAGTGCAACAGTGCACAATAGACCCTGTTGACGTCTATAGATGAGTATTCAGTGAGAGAGTGTGCTGCTTGTGCTCCTCATGAGAGCAAAGACCTTTTGCAAAGAAATGCATTTTTCATATAAAAATATTTATCATGCAGAATAGTGTTTATGACCTGACTGAGCTTAGTATAGCTGCCATGAGCATGGAATGCATCTACAGTGGTACCTCTACTTATGAGCAGCTCCCAACTCGAACAATTAAGTAAGTGTATTTTTGTAGGTGCTTTTGTAAGTGTATTTTTGGGGGTCTGAAATGGATTAATCTAATTTTCATTATTTCTTATGGGAAAAAATTCCTTCGGTATCGGCACTTGAACAGCCGTCTGGAACAAATTAAGCTCGTAACTCGCGGTACTACCGTACATCATTAAACAAGGGACACCTCAATGTATTCAAATTTTTCCTTTGAAAAAAATCAGTTTAATCATTATATCAAAGATAAAGAAAAATTAAAAAAAATTATATCATTATCATAAAGATACTAAAGAAAACTTAAATTTTAATATTATCAGTGGGGAGATTTACATTAAAAATACGCATACTGTACTAAGATTTTAAGAGAGACATACCATACATTTTCCTGGATTGTCCATCAGCACCAGTCACAGCCTGGTGCATATGGTGATGAAGGAAGCCCAACCAGTCATTCAACTCAGCTTCTGACTCTGCTGCCATGCAGAGAGAGTCGTGATTTGTGTAGAGGGCAATTACATGGTTGTGTTTAGGATCCTTCTTGCGGTTAATGTTAAAACAAGTATGAAGGACAATGGGCCTGTAAGAGAGCAAGATAAAATATTGTACACTGTATAATGCAGGTATTAAAAAGCACAATATTGTATTATCAGAATTTTTTAAAATACAATTAGTATGAATTTATTTGTAAACAGAAGACAGAATATACATTTTTCCACATTTTTGCCACATACGGCTAGTTACAGTACCATAGTGATATCTGAAAATTATTGCCAGAATTAGAAAGTTTGCATAGAGAGGTGCGGCCACAGGGACAGGGATAAGGGGGCCTAAAGCCCCTCCTAGAGGCAATATTGTTGTTAATTACTGCAACAGCTCATTTTTACTGTATTATATTGAGCAGTGACCACAAACATATGATAGTTTAAAAAATTTAACATGTATACTGTACACACTAAAAATAGTTTGCTTTTAGAGATTATTTCTTTGATTTTTTCAGCATCTTATCCTTTTGAAGTCCCCCATCCCCAAATGAAATCCTAGCTTAACCCCTTCTCCTGCATGAAACCTGGCTTAACCCCTCCCCTGCATAAAATTCTAGCTTAATCCCTCCCCCAGAATGAAATCCTGGCTTAACCCCTCTCCCTAGCATGAAATCCTGGCCTAACCCCTCCCCCAGCATGAAATCCTGGCTTAACCCCTCTCCCCAGCATGAAATCCTGGGTTAACCCCTCCCCCAGCATGAAATTCTGGCTGAACCCCTCCCTCAGAATGAGCTTAACACCTCTCCAGCATGAAATCCTGGGTTAAAACCCCTCCCCCACAATGAAATCCTGGCTTAACCCCTCACCTAGAATGAAATCCTGGCTTAACCCATCCCTAGCATGAAATCCTGCTTAACCCCTTCCCCAGCATAAAATCCTGGTTTAATCCCTCTGCCAGAATGAAATCCTAGCTTAACCCCTCCCCTAAAAGGAAATCCTGGCCCTCCCCCAGCATGAAATCCTGGCTGAACCCCTCCCGCCAGAATAAAGATAAAGATACTTTATTTCAGCATGATAAAATGTTCGTACAAAAGTGAATTACATTTAGGTGTACATGCAGAAAGCTCCTTAATATGAAGAGCATTTCGGGCAAATTTAAGACTACTGTAACTTAAAATTAATAAGGCAATGACAAATAGTTTTACATACACAATCTCTTAGGTGATTATAAACATAAATTTAGGAGTTACAATGGATAAAAAAAAATAATATCCTATTAATACATATTGACGTAAAGGAGATACAATCAGTGTTTTAAGATTGAGAAGATTACAAATATTAAGAATAAGAAATTAAAACCCAACAAATCCCCAGGCCCTGATGAATTGTTTGCAAGGGTTTTAAATGAATGTAAAGAGGAACTTAGCAAACCTTTGGCTAATCTTTTCAACATATCACTACAAACTGGCACAGTGCCTGATAAGTGGAAAATGGCAAATGTAATACCTATAGACCAATAAGCCTTACCTCCATAGTGGGAAAATTTATGGAATCAATAATTGCCGAGGCAATTCGTGGCCATCGTGAAAGGCATAAATTGATTAATGAATCTCAACACGATTTTACTAAGGGGCGTTCCTGTCTTACAAATTTACTAACTTTTTTCACTAAGGTGTTTGAGGAGGTAGATCATGGTAATGAATATGATATTGTGTATAAGGCTTTCGATAGAGCTCCACATCAGAGGCTATTGAGGAAACTTTAAGGCACACGTAATAGGAGAAATTTTTTCCTGGGTAGAAGCATGGTTGACAAATAGGCAGCAAGAGTGTTTGCATAAATGGGGAGAAATCAGAATGGGGGCACGTCACAAGCGGTGTTCTGCAGGGGTCAGTGTTGGGCCCCTTGTTGTTCACAATTTACATAAACGACATAGACGAGGGAATAAATAGCGACATAAGCAAATTTGCTGATGACACCAAAATAGGCTGTCCAATTCATTCTAGTGAGGACATTAGAGCACTCCAGGATGATTTAAATAGACTGATGCAATGGTCGGAGAAGTGGCAGATACAATTTAATATAGACAAATGCAAAGTTCTAAATGTTGGACAGGAAAATAATCATGCCACATATAAATTGAATAATGTAGATCTTAATACTTCTGATTGCAAAAAGGATTTAGGAGTTCTGCTTAGCAGTAATCTGAAACCAAGACAACAGTGCACAAGTGTTTGCAATAAAGCTAACAGAATCCTTGGCTTCATATCAAAAAGTATAAATAATAGAAGTCCTCAGGTTGTTCTTCAACTCTATATATCTTTGGTTAGACCTCATTTAGATTATGCTGCACAGTTCTGGTCATCATATTACAGAATGGATATAAATGCACTGGAAAACGTACAGAGGAGGATGACAAAGTTGATCCCATGTATCAGAAATCTTCCCTATGAGGATAGACTCAGGGCCCTGAATCTGCACTCTCTAGAAAGGCGTAGAATTAGGGGGGATATGATTGAGGTGTATAAATGGAAAACAGGAATAAATAAAGGGGATGTAAATAGCATGCTGAAAATATCCAGCCAAGACAGGGCACACAGCAATGGTTTCAAGTTGGAAAAATTTAGATTCAGGAAGGATATAGGAAAGCACTGGTATGGTAATAGAGTTGTGAATGAGTGGAGCAAACTCACGAGTACCGTCATAGAAGCAAAGACGTGTAGTTTTAAAAATTGGTTAGATAAATATATGAGTAAGTGTGGGTGGGTGTGAGTTAGATCTGACTAGCTTGTGCTACTATGTCTTATGCCATGCTCCTTAAGTGGAAGTGACCTGACTACCTCAGGTTTACCTGGAGAGGGTTAACTCCAGGTAGTCAGGTCTAAGCCAGGGAGTGACGTGAACCTGCCTCGCATGGGTCAGTAGGCCTGCTACAGTGTTCCTTCTTTCTTATGTTCTTATTTTAGTGACACTGAGAATATGGATACATAGTTATCTCATATTGCGCTGGTGTTGGGATATGTTAGGGAGAGGTGTTTTTTAATGGTAATTTTGAATATGCTGGCAGAGACAGTGGCTTTGGAGATTTCCAGTAGAGTTCCAGGTTTTGGGCCCTTTTATGTGCAATGAAATTTTAAAGAGATTCGGCTGGACACGGGATATGCCATAGAGTACGTACTGTATTTTATGCCGGATAGGGGGCAATGTGGCAGATGTTGCAGGTGTATGGAATAGGAGGTAGGTTACTGAAAGCAGTGAAGAGCTTTTATGAGGATAGTGAGGCTCAGGTTAGAGTGTGTAGGAGAGAGGGAGATTATTTCTCTGTAAAAGTAGGCCTTAGACAGGGATGTGTGATGTCACCGTGGTTGTTCATTATACAGTGGTACCTAAAGTTACGATATTTTTTCATTCAAGAATGCTGTTCAAGTGCCATTACCAAACGAATTTATCCCCATAAGGAATAATGTAAAATAGACTAGTCCTTTTACACCCCCAAAAATATACTTACAAAAGCATTTAAAAAAATAAACTTACATAAAAGGGTGATTTTGGGGACCATCGTAACTCGAGGTACCACTGTATTTATAGATGGGGTTGTAAGAGAAGTGAATGCGAGGGTCTTGGCAAGAGGTGTGGGGTTAAAAGACAAAGAATCAAATACAAAGTGGGAGTTGTCACAGTTGCTTTTTGCTGATGACACTGTGCTTTTGGGAGATTCTGAAGACAAGTTGCAGAGGTTGGTGGATGAATTTGGTAAGGTATGTAAAAGAAGAAATTGAAAGTGAATATAGGAAAGAGTAAGGTGATGAGGATAACAAAAAGATTAGGTGACGAAAGATTGGATATCAGATTGGAGGGAGAGAGTATGGAGGAGGTGAATGTATTCAGATATTTGGGAGTGGACATGTCAGCAGATGGGTCTATGAAGGATGAGGTGAATCATAGAATTGAAGAGGGGAAAAGGGTGAGTGGTGCACTTCGGAGTCTGTGGAGACAAAGAACTTTGTCCATGGAAGTTAAGAGGGGAATGTATGAGAGTATAGTTATACCAACACTCTTATATGGGTGTGAAGCATGGGTGATGAATGTCGCAACGAGAAGGCTGGAGGCAGTGGAGATGTCATGTCTGAGGTCAATGTGTGGTGTGAATATAATGCAGAGAATTCGGAGTTTGGAAATTAGGAGGAGGTGCGGGATTACCAAAACTATTATTCAGAGGGCTGAGGGGTTGTTGAGGTGGTTCGGACATGTAGAGAGAATGGAACGAAACAGAATGACCTCGAGAGTGTATAAATCTAGTGGAGGGAAGGCGGGGTAGGGGTCGGCCTAGGAAAGGTTGGAGGGAGGGGGTTAAAGAGGTTTTGTGTGCGAGGGGCTTGGATTTCCAGCAAGCATGCGTGTGCGTATTTGATAGGAGTGAATGGAGACAAATGGTTTTTAATACTTGACGTGCTGTTGGAGTGTGAGCAAGGTAACATTTATGAAGGGATTCAGGGAAACCGGCAGGCCGGACTTGAGTCCTGGAGATGGGAAGTACAGTGTCTGCACTCTGAAGGAGGGGTGTTAATGTTGCAGTTTTATAACTGTAGTGTAAAGCACCCTTCTGGCAAGACAGTGATGGAGTGAATGATGATGAAAGTTTTTCTTTTTCGGGCCACCCTGGCTTGGTGGGAATCAGCCGATGTGTTAATAAAAAAAAAAAAATATTATGTCTATGTGTCCTGTTGCAGCTATCGAGAAAGTGCTTCAGGTTGGGATTAATATTAGAATTTACTGTTCCATAAATGTAGGATGTACAGTAGTAAGAGTTGATATTTTGTATAGTTAGTAGATTTGGGTCTTTGAAGAGTGGGGGAGTGTGTTGTCTAGCAGTGGACTGTGTAATCATTTGTACTGCGTTTTTTTGAGCTATTACTGACTTAAGGCAATTTGCTGTTGTAGATCCGTAGGCACAAATAGCGTAGGTGAGGTATGGGTAGATCAGTGAATAGTATAATGTAATGTAAGTAGTGCTGCTTGTGGTACATAATAATGTACCTCTGAAAGGATGCCAACTGTTTTTGACACATTTTTTGTTATGTGTTGGTTATGGGTGTTGAATTTCAAGTTACTGTCAAAGTGAAGCCCCAGAAATCTTCCCTCACTATGTTTAGCAATACAAGTATTGTCAATCATAATGTTTAGCTGGACACTATTTGCTCTGCTCCCAAACATAATATAGAAGGTTTTGTCAATGTTAAGTTTAAGTTTTTTGGTAGTCATCCAGGTTGAAATTTTTAAGAGCTCTTCATTAACATTGTTGTTGAGTAATGCAAGATTTGGGTGGGAAATGACAAAAGTTGTGTCATCAACAAAGAGAATAGGTCTAGTTGTTGTAATACATTTGGAAGGTCGTTGATGTATAAAAGGAATAGTAGGGAGCCAAGGATGCTTCCCTGTGGAACGCCAATGTCCAGAGGTCTTGTTCAGGAGGTTGTGTCCTTAACAGAGAAGTATTGCTGTCTGTTAGTAAGGTAAGACTTTATGTTTGCAAGTGCATGGCCTCTGATACTGTAATGATCAAGTTTGTGAAACAGGATGCTGTGGTCAACTGTATCAAAAGTGGCAGCGGCACCGGGAGTGGCACCCAAGCTCTGTAATTTTTTCTCCAGCCAGAGCCCATCAACGCTTCTATGATGGCCTAATTGCAAGTACTACTGCACTAACACATGTAGAACCCAGAATGACTCAAGAATATCAACAGTAAAACCATCAACTCTAAAAGTTGTCAATCCAAGTGGAGAGTGCCATTCAAACCCAAAAAACAGCCCGCTGCCAGACAAACACCTACCCCGCTCAGAGCAATTGAGCCCCCGTCTTAGCTACAACAACCCCTGTACTACTATGAGACATAATAAC
>WNWK01009833.1:0-74082 GCA_009830355.1 Cherax destructor
CGAGTAATGAAGGTCCTGTTGGGCATTTTCCCAAAACACCTGCATCACAATTAAACACTTGTTGGGGTTGAATTTTTCGTGTCTCGAACCTGGAATTCCTGCAAAATTTTCAGCTGCACGTTTGTCGGTGGCCCTCACCATGCCCTCACAACATTGTGTATGCCCTACGTTTCTTCCTTCAAACCACCTTTGCTGGCTTTAAAACCCTCCCTACCACTGGTTGCAGGCATTGTCTTGGGCAAGATCTGTGTACAACTTCCTTGCCTTTTCCAAATAATCCCATGGAAATACTATCACCCTATCTGTTTTCATTGATCCACACCATCAGTAACTTTCCCTCCCCCTGTTTTCGATCTTTGTTTCATTAACATATCCCCTTTTGCAACATTTTTAAAGCTTCCTTGATCTCATTTCTCTTTGCCAGGATAGTGCCAATAGTGATGCACTTTTCTTGTAGTACCTGGCAAGATCACTCAGATTACGCCACCCCTCATATTTTTCAACAATCTCCTTCTTCAGTTCGTGGTGTTCCTCACTCTCTTTACCTCAGGGGTGCCAATAAAGCTTCTTTGGACCCATGGTGACTTATTTCACAGTGACAATCACTAATACCACCAAAAAGACACCAAATGTTTTGAATGTTTAAAAGGCACGCTGGTAATCTTCTCTCAATGGTAAACAATGCTTCACTGGCGGGCATCCTGCGTCCTGCGCAGGCACGAAGCAGGCAGACAGGTCAAAACATTTCCATCCGAGGCAAAAAAGCTTTCTTAAGCGATTTTCGTTTTAAACCTTTTTTTTTAGTCGGGGCCCCTGTAATACTACAGTGGTACCTCAGGTTACGAGCTTAATTCTTTTTCACAAGGCTTTTGAGTGCCAATACCAAACAAATTTGTTCCCATAAGGAATAATGTAAATTAGATTAATCTATTTCAGACCCCAAAATTACACTTACAAAAGCCTTACAGAAATACCCTTACATAATTTTGGAGTTGGGGCTGCTCGTAATGGGTACCACTGTATTTTTTATTTCATTCAAGTTTACATCAAGATTTTGTAATTACAATCATGAACTGAAGTCAAAAGGCCACTATCATGCCATGGCATTATGGGCAGACAAAAATCTAATGGCTTATAGACTTTAATACTAGAGAAATTGATTGGGTTTTTTTTTAGTAAAACATTAACTTATAACAGTTAATAAATTTACTCAAATTACAACCCTGAGGATATTACATTGTGACAAGTTTTTTATAGGATGGTTTCATTAATTAAATATTGAAATTATATTGGAAAATCCCCACTGGGAAATTGTTTGAAAGTAGTTTCCAGTATGAAAATTTAGTTTAGGGTAAAGGTAGGTGGTTTTTGAAGTCTTAAAATTGATGTTCAGACCAAATTATTTTAGTATTTACTGGTAATAATTCCAGTTTTTGGGGGCCTTTATGTGCATAGAATTTTTACACGGGGTTGGACAGGGGTATATCAAAGTTATCTGTGTCTTGTGTTATGGTCATGGGTCATGTTAAATTTGGGTGAGGAAATTTTGGGGAAGGTTTATATTAGAGTGTGAAGTTCTATGTATGTAGTAGGCACAAGAATAAGTGTGAATGTTCTTTGGGTGAGTAGTTTTAGATTTTTGAATATTGGTGGACTAAAAATTGTCTAAAAGGGGAATTTGTTATCGTTCTGACTGCAGCCTTTGCTTGGTTATGAGCGGCCCTAGGTGATTTAATGTTGTTGATCCCCTTTTGCACAAATTCCATAGGTGGAGACATGGGTAGATGAGTGAATGATACAGTGCAAGAGCTGATTGAGGAAATAGTAGCGTATCTTTTGAAAGTATGCCTACTGTTTTTTGAGATTTTCTTGGAAATTTGTTGAATGTGTGTTTGGAATTTAAGGCTACTGTCAAGGTGGATTCCTAGGAATTTTCCCCCTAGTCTTGTGATGGGTGAACCATTGAGCGTTATGTTAAATTTGGGAAAATTTGTAGCTCTGTTTCCAAACTAAAAATAGGTCTTGTCATATTGAGGTAAATATTAATTAAGGTAATATTTTTTAATTAGTTAAAGTTTTTAGAAGGTTTGGTGAGAGAAGCTATGTAGTGTATTGCAAACAATATGGGTTTGAGTAGTTGTGATGCATTCGGTAGGTGGTTGATGTAAATGAGGAATGAAGTGGTCCGGACATTCCCGTGGGACACCGCTGTAATTTGTTGTGTGGAAGATTAGCTCCATTTGTGTTCACGTATTGGCTTCTCTTATTAAGGTATGACTTTAGGTAGAGTGAGTGCCTTCTTGTACCATAGTGTGCTAATTTTGTGAGCAGTAAATAATGGTCGACTGTATCAAAAGCTGTACGTAAATCATTGTTCTCAGGTCTAGTTATAGAATCACATCAAATCTTATGATTACAGGAATTGATCCTGATATCAACTTATTATTAAATAACCTACATGATTCCAACAGCAACTGCCAACTATTACACAGAGTCAAGCAAAGACATTACTCAGAGCCAACAAATAACTATCTTCAATTACAATGTTAGATCTTTGAGCAAACATTATGATGATCTCACAGCACTACTCCAATCCCTCCAGACAAATATGTCAATCATCACACTCACTGAGACCTGGCTAAAAACCTGATACTACAATGTCCATGCCATCCCAGGTTACACAGCCATTCACAACTGTAGGACAGATTAGCGAGGGGGTGGAATGCTATATATTACTCAGATCCTTGAATGTATCAATAACTTTTTTGCATAAAGGATGGATGGAGCCTTATTTAGTAAATTTAATTCAAAAAACCTGCAAAAACCCCCCACAGGTAAACATTACAGATTACCACAGTCAGGTATTCACCCCCTTTAGTGAAAAAATAGGAAACCTGATAACTGATGCACACATGAAAAAGGCCATTTGCTGCTCACCCGGAGATTTCAATATTCTCCTCCCCCGAAGGACACACAAGTAACAGAATTCACAAACATTATGAGCAACTTTGCTTTACCAACAATATTAAAACCCAAGAATCTCCGAGACTAGTACCTCATTACTAGACCACATCTGGACTAACCTATATCCCCTCTAAAATCAGGCATAATCACGGAAAAACACCACAACCACTACCCGGGCCTTTCTCATAACCAATCTTGGTAAATTCCCCAAAAAATTACAAAAGTTACCTTCAGACTACATAACGGGTCAGCTGTAAATAACTTTATAACGGCTATGATTAACATTGACTGGCAGAATGGGTTAGAAACATATTCAGATACTAATGAATGCATCAAGAATTTCCTTAAAAAAACCCACCACCTCTATAACAAACATTGCCCTAAAAAAACAGATCACAGCTAAGAAACTTAACAATCCCTGGCTAACACCCAGCATCCTTAAATCCATTAACAAAAGGCACCAATATAAAAAACAATACAGAAGGGGTCTAATAACCAGAGAACAATCCAAACGCTACTCATCAATCCTTACCAGCCTGATAAGGAGATCAAAAAATTGTATTATGAG
This sequence comes from Cherax destructor, assembly GCA_009830355.1. NCBI lineage: Eukaryota > Metazoa > Arthropoda > Malacostraca > Decapoda > Parastacidae > Cherax > Cherax destructor. The sequence continues at coordinate 3,533 of WNWK01009833.1, forward strand.
AACAGACTCCAGAACATAAAAGGTGATACGAAAAGACCTGGAAGACCCTATCTGCAATTCTAGGAAATAATAAGATAGCGAAAAACAACACCATCAAATTATCAAGAGCAGATGAACCCTACTCTCACCTACTGAGACAGCAAACAGACTTAATGTTTTCTTCTCCACCATTGGAAAGAATCTAGCGAGTAAAATCCCAAGCTCAAACACCCGTCCAACAGACTACCTCCCAAACACCTACCCTAATACGCTATTCCTAGCTCCTACCAACCCAATTGAAGTCTCGCTCATAATCAACACCCTTAAAAACAAGGCAGGAGACATAAACAGCTTACCAACTTTTATGTACAAAAAAGCTTCACAGGTACTGTCACCAATTATAGCAACACTATTCAATAAATCCATTGAAGCCTCTACCTTTCCATCAATTCTCAAAATAGCTAGGGTCACCCCAATCCACAAAGGAGGTGATCAAACAGACCTGAATAATTATAGACCAATTTCTAATTTACCATTGCTTTCTAAAATCTTCGAAAAATTAATTCATAGACAAATCTATTCCTACCTCGTCTCACACAATGTACTCAACCCCTGTCAATTTGGATTCAGGACAAACAAGAGCACAAACGATGCTATTACGCACATGTTGGAGTTAATATATACAGCACTTGAGAAAAAAGAAGTCCCACTGGGAATCTTCATTGATCTACGCAAAGCTTTTGATACAGTTGACCATGATTTACTGCTCACAAAATTAGCACACTATGGTATAAGGGGGCACCCACTCAACTACCTAAAGTCATACCTCACCAACAGAAGCCAATACGTGTACACAAATGGAGCGAACTCTTCCACACAACAAATTACAGTCGGAGTCCCTCAAGGAAGTGTCCTGGGGCCACTCCTATTCCTCATTTACATAAATGACCTACCGAATGCATCACAACTACTCAAACCCATTTTATTTGCAGATGACACAACATATGTCTTCTCTCACCCAAATCCAGTTATACTGGCCAACACTGTTAATGCCGAATTACAGAAAATATCAACATGGATGACGACTAACAAGCTTACTCTCAATACTGACAAGACCTACTTCATACAGTTTGGAAGCAAAGCCACAAATGTTTCACTTAACATAACACTCAATGGTACACCCATCACAAGACTCACAGAGGGAAAATTCCTAGGAATCCACCTTGACAGTAGCCTTAAATTCCAAACACATATACAACAAATTTCCAAGAAAATCTCGAAGACAGTAGGCATATTATCAAAGATACGCTATTATGTACCTCAATCAGCTCTCCTTGCACTATATCATTCACTTATCTACCCGTATCTCACCTATGGAATCTGTGCATGGGGATCAACAACGTTAAATCACCTTAGACCACTCATAACACAACAAAAGGCCGCAGTCAGAATGATAACAAATTCCCACTCTAGACAGCATACTCCACCAATATTCAAAAGTCTCAAACTACTCACCGTAAAGAACATTCATACTTACTCTTGTGCCTACTACATATATAAAACTTTACACTCTAATATAAACCCTCTTCTCAAAACTCTCCTCACCAACTTTAATAGGACCCATGACCACAACACAAGACACAGATCACTTTTTGATATACCCCGTGTTCATATCAACCTATGTAAAAATTCTATGCACATAAAGGGCCCCAGAATCTGGAATTCATTACCAGTAAATATTAAGATAATCTTGTCTGAAAATCAATTTAAGACTCAACTTAAAAACCACCTACTCACCCAAAACTAAATGATCATACTATAAACTACAGTGGTACCCCGGTTTACGATATTTTTTCATTCCAGAATGCTGTTCAAGTGCCATTACCAAACGAATTTATCTCCTTAAGAAATGTTGTAAAATAGACTAGTCCTTTTAGACCCCCAAAATTACACTTACAAAAGCATTTAAAAAAATAAACTTACATAAAAGGGTGAGTTTGGGGACCATCGTAAACCGGGGTACCACTGTACTTTGAAAAATGCTCATTATTACTTTCCTATACGATAATCTCAATTTTTAATAATATGTTACTATTATGTTACCCCCTACTCATATTATAAGTTAATGTCAAAAATGCTCAATGTTATTTTCCTTAAGATAATCTCAATTTCATATTATCATTCAAGAATCTTAACACCTGTAACAATCTAATATCTAATATCATTATATAATAATTTAAACAGTAAAATTTCATCATATTGTAATTTTGAAAATAATTTTTAACTAGAATAAACTCAATAAATTTCTCTAATATTAAGTACATAGTTTTTAAGGACTAGAATAAGCTGCCCCTAATGCTATGGCATGTCAGTGGCTCTCCTTGCACTCAATTTACATTGTAACTACCGATACCTATGTAATCTGCAATGAAATAAAATTTGTTTGTTTGTTTGTTTGTTTTTCATATCACCTTTTATGTTATGTAGTCTGTTCTCATAATACAATTTTTTTGACCTTCTTATCAGGCTGGTAAGGATTGACGAGTAGCGTTTGGATCGTCCTATGGTTATTTGACCCCTTCTGTACTGTTTTTCATATTGGTGCTTTTTGTTAATGGATTTAAGGATGCTGGATGTTAGCCAGGGACTGTCTCTTAGTTGTGATCTGTTTAGTTTTTTTAGGGCAATGTTTGTTATAGAGGTAGTGGGTTTTTTAAGGAAATTCTTGATACATTCATTAGTATCTGAATATGTTTCTATCTCATTATGCCAGTCGATGTTAATCATAGCTGTTATAAAGTTATTAACAGCTGACTCGTTATGTAGTCTGAAGGTAACTTTAGTAGTGTCTTGGGGCATTTTACCTAGGTTGGTTATGAGAAAGGTAGGGTAGTGGTCTGTGGTGTTGTCTGTGATTATGCCTGATTTTAAAGGTGATATAGTGTTAGTCCAGATGTGGTCTAATAAGGAGATATTAGTCTCAGATTCTTGTAGGTTTTGATATTGTTGGTAGCAACAAGCAGTTGCTCATAGTGTTTGTGAATTTGGTTACTTGTGGGTCCTGATCATGTAGGAGATTTATGTTGAAATCTCCTGTGAGCAGCAAATAGTCTTTGTTCATGTGTGCATCAGTTATCAGGTTTCCTAATTTTTCACTAAAGTGGTGAATGTTTGACTGTGGTAATCTGTAGATGTTTATCACTGTGAGGGGTTTTTGCAGGTCTTTTGATTTAAATTTAGCTATAATATATTCTCCATGTTCATCCCTTGTGCAAGAGTTATTGATACATTCAAGTTGATCTAAGTAATATATAGCTATTCCACCCCCTCGCTGGTCTGTCCTACAGTTGTGTATGGCTGTGTAACCTGGGATGGCATAGACATCTGTAGTACCAGGCTTTAGCCAGGTCTCAGTGAGTGTGATGATTGACATACTGGTCTGCAGGGATTTGAGTAGTGCTGTGAGGTCATTGTAATGTTTGCTCAAAGATCTAACATTGTAATTAAAGATAGTTATGTTATTGTTGGCTCTGAGTAATGTCGTTGCTTGATCTGCTGTGTAATAATTACAGTTGCTATTGGATTCATGCAAGTCATTTAATAGTAGGTTGATATCAGGATCAATGCTTGTACGTAATCATAAGATTTAGTGATTCTATAACTAGACTTAAGAACAATGTATTATGCTAAACTTAATAATATCATACTAGATTAATTATTCTTACTAACTATTGGATTAACACAATTTTGAACAATAGTCACAGAGATATAGGATATTTTTACAATGTTGATGATTTACTAATTGAACTGGCTATTGAAATGGTTGGAATAATTACTATGACTAGTATTAAATTGTTTTGGAACAATTATTTGGATTCAATATTGCAATGGTTGTAATTTTAGAATTTATAAAAGGCAATATAAAGTAATTGAATGTAAATAACTATTCTAAGATAATACAGAGATTAATTGTACAAAAGTAAAATGGACTAATAGTAAAAATGGTTTTAAACAAATTTTAAGCAATTAAAGTGATTAATAATACTGTATATAGAGATGAGGTTGGCAAATGGTAAATATGTATTTAAAAAATAAAAAAATATATAGCAAATAATTGCAATTAACCCTTTGACTGTTTCGGTCGTATATATACGTCTCACGAGCCAATGTTTCGGACGTATTAATACGCCTAAATTCTAGCGGCCTCAAATCAAGCAAGAGAAAGCTAGTAGGCCCACATGTGAGAGAATGGGTCTGTGTGGTCAGTGTGCGCAGTATAAAAAAAATCGGGCAGCCACTGGTGCATTGTGGGAACACCATTTCAGTAGCCCTTGTTCAGCATGCCTAGCAGTAAGAATTATTTGACACCTTGGCGCATCAGGGACATTTCTCTTCCTCAATGATAGCTCTAACACAGATGGAAGTGTCTCTGAAGATAAATTTCATGGTTTTGAGGAGTTTGTGACCGAAAGCAATGCCCAGGATAACAGAAGGAAGGAAGGAAGAAAGAAAGAAAGAAAGTAAGGAAGGAAGGAAGAGATGTAAGGAAGGAAAGAAGAGATGAGAGGAAGTAAGGAAGGAGGAAAGGAAGGAAGGAAGGAAGGAAGGAAGAAAGAAAGACAGAAAAGAAGGAAGGAAGAGATGAGAGGAAGGAAGGAACAAAAGAAGAAAGGAAGGAAGGAAGGAATGAAGGAAGAAAGGAAGGAAGGCAGGAAGGAAAAGATGAGAGGAAGGAAGGAAATATGTAAGAAAGGAAGGCAGAAAGAAAGGAAGGAAGAAAGGAAGCTAGGAAGGTAAGTATGATTGAAAGGAAGGAGGTTGTGGGGAAGAAGACATGGGTCCCCTTTTGTGTTGACAGGTAGTGTGGGGTCGTGAGTAATGGTATAATATGTCATTTTGACAGCTGCCTTACCCTGACTCAGCAAATTTAGATGTCCCCACACACACACACACACACACACAGAGCTTGGAGCTTTGAAGTGCTAATTGCAATTGATGGAAAGTGTCTAGTCATTATATATGTGTATATATATTATAGAACAATAGTAATAAACAATTTTTTTTATTGTTGGTTGGTGTAAACAAGTTTTGTAAACAATATAATGATACTAATGTTTGTGCGATTATTGTGTTGCATACAACGAGTGTATATATATACATTGCACCTTACTTTGGTCTCACAGGCCACATAAGTTACATATGTAAAAAAATAAAATAGTGAAAAAAACAAGAAACCTACGAAATGAAGTAAACCAAAGTTTACCGGGTGAGCAGCATTCGCTGCTGTTGCCATATGCGGCTCATTTTTTTCCAATTTTACACCTCTATATCTCGGTAAGTACTGATCACAAACAAATTTTGGGGGGATTTAAACAATCAGAAAAATAATCTTAACATTCTGATAAGAAAAAGAAAATTGTTTTTTTCGAATATTTCCCGAATTAGAATGAGTTTCAGAGAGGGGCCTCCGACAGTCAAAGGATTAAAGAAAAAAGACATATACGTACAGTGGTCCCTCGGTTTTCGTGCATCTCCAAACTCGAACATTTATGTAAGTGTATTTTCGTAAGTGCTGTTGCAAGTGTATTTTTGGGGGTCTGAAATATACTAACCTACGTGACATTATTTCTTAAGGAAGTAAATTCATTTGGTAATGGCACTTGAGCAGCATTCTGGAACAAATTTTCGGCGAAAACCGAGGGACCACTGTACAGTGGACCACTGTACAGTGGTCCCTCAACTAACGATCTTAATCCGTTCCAGAAGCTAGACCTTAACACGAATTGCTCGTAATTCGAAACCTTATTTCCCATAAGAAATAATGTAAATACAATTAATCCGTTCCACCCAAAAATATTCACAAAAAATATATTTTAATTATAGTTCTACATACACAAAACAACATTATTAACACTATAAATACTACTACATAATACTAAAAAATAAAAAACATTAATAAATAACATTTACTTACCTTTATTGAAGAGAGTTGCAGGCATCTGGAAGATGGGGAGGAAGACAGGGGCAGAGTGTTAGTGTTTGGAAGGGGAATCCCCCTCCATAAAGACTTCAGGTAACAAGTCCTTATCTGGGGTTACTTCCCTTCTTTTTCTTTTAATGCCACTAGGACCACTTTGAGAGTCACTGGATCCCTGCCTCAAAAAATAACTGTTCAGAGTCCTCTGTTTCTGGCGACTCTTCAACATTTTTCTGAAGTGGGGCAAGATTCTGTCGCTGAACATGTTGCAGATGTGGTTTGCTTCAGCTTGCTCAGGTTGATGTTTTTCAATAAATGTCTGCACATCAGCCCATTTGGAACAAATTTCCTTAATCTCTGAAGAAGTTACTACCTCAACCTGTCCAGCCTCCTCCTCTGAATCAATTTCCTTAAATGTCATCTGTTGCTGTTCCTGATGAAGCTCTCTCAGCTCTTCAGTGGTTAGGTCTACCCTGTGCTCCTCCACCAACTCTTCCACATCCTCACCACTCAACTCCAACCCCAGGCTGTTCCCCAATGCCACAATATCTTCCACAACAGGCACAGGGTTGTCAGGGTCAGGGCCAGCCTCAAATCCTTCAAAATCTCTCTTTTCAACATAATCTGGCCACAGTGGTCTCCATTCAGAGATCAAAGTCCTGGAAGTCACTCCCTCCCAAGCCTTACCTATAAGGCCTATGCAATGCACGATATTGAAGTAATCTTTCCAGAACTCTCTTAGGGTCAATGCAGAGGCTGAGGTTACATCAAAGCACCTTTGAAACATTGCTTTGGTGTACAGTTTCTTGAAGTTTGCAATGACCTGCTGTTCCATGGGCTGGATGAGAGGAGTGGTGTTAGGAGGCAAGAACTTCATTGTGATGAAATTGAACTCATCAGATAAATAGTCTTCCAAGTTGTGAGGATGAGCAGGAGCATTGTCCAGTACCAGGAGGCACTTGAGTGGCAATTTATTTTCCAGGAGGTATTTCTTTGCACTAGGGCCAAACACTCCAGTCAACCATTCCACGAAAAATTCCTTAGTGACCCATGCATTAGTGTTAGCCTTCTAATACACAAACAAATTATTCCTGTTAACATTGTGTTTCTTGAAGGCTCTGGGATTTTCTGTGTGATACACCAGTAAAGGCTTCACTTTAAAATCACCACTGGCATTGGCACAAAGCATAAGAGTTAGCCTGTCTTTCATAGGCTTGTGTCCTGGCAGTGCCTTTTCCGCCTGTTTCATCACAATTAAACACTTGTTGTGGTTCGAATTTTTCAGTGTCTACGAACCCCTGGAATTCCTGCACAAAACAGGCCTGTTTCATCACAATTAAACACTTGTTGTGGTTCGAATTTTTCAGTGTCTACGAACCCCTGGAATTCCTGCACAAACTTTTCAGCTGCACGTTTGTCTGAGCTGGCTGCCTCACCATGTCTCACAACACTGTATATGCCACTACGTTTCTTAAACCTCTCAAACCAGCCTTTGCTGGCTTTAAAATCACTCGCCTCACCACTGGTTCCAGTCATTGTCTTGACAAGATCTGCGTGCAACTTCCTTGCCTTTTCACAAATTATCACTGTGGAAATACTATCACCCGCTATCTGTTTTTCATTGATCCACACCCCCAACAACTTCTCAACCTCATCCACTGTTTTCGATCTATTTTTCGTTAACATATCAACCCCTTTTGCAACATTATCTTCATTGATTTCATTTCTCTTTTCCAGGATAGTGGTGATAGTAGATGTGTTTTTCTTGTACATCCTGGCAAGCTCACTCACACGTATACCACTCTCATATTTTTCAACTATCTCCTTCTTTAGTTCGATGGTGTTTCTCACTCTCTTTACCACAGGGGTGCCACTAGGAAGCTTCTTTGGACCCATGGTGACTTATTTCACAGTGACAATCACTGAACCAGCAATAAACACAACAAAAGTATTGTGAATGTTTGAAAGAGCGCTCTGGGTAATGTTCTCTCAATGGTAAACAACGCTAGACTGGCATCCTGCATGCCTTGCCATGCAAGCGCGGGCAGGCGGACAGGTCTGGTACGGGCCGCTACACGAGGGAATGGCCGCTACATGAGGGAAATATTTACCGAAAAAAGCACTCGTTACACGAATTCACCGCTATACGGAATCACCGCTAGTCGAGGGACCACTGTATGTACAATGAGGTAGTTGCTTCTAATACAAGAAATACAAAATAAGTCACACAATCAACTGTGTGAGAAATTTGAGATAGTGAGGTAGTAGTTACTATCCGGGAAGTCATAGTATAGGGACTATCACAATAATGTAATAATAACATACACTAACGTAGTACACGTACAGTGGACCCCCGGAAATCGAACATTCTTCGTTCCAGAATGCTGTTCAAGTGCTGTTACTGAACAAATTTATTCCCATAAGGAATAACGTAAATTAGATTAGTCCATTTCAGACCCCCAAAAATACACTTACAAAAGACGAGGGCGAGTTGGGAGGCGTTCGATTTCCGGGGGTCAACTGTATAAGGATTTGGTCACTGAGGTTAGTCAGATTCTGTAAGATTAGCATCTCGAAGGAAGTTGGACAGTTCATTTTCATACGTGATATAGTAAACACGGCCTACATTTGTTTTCCTTACTAGAATTTTTCCATCCCGTGTGAAGCACTGGTGGATTTTGTCATTATTCTCATGTTTAAGTTTTCTTACTCTGTACAGGAGGTTCTGACGTTTTCTTGTGAGACACTCATTTATGTAAACATCTTTTTTAGCTTTAATAGATGCACTTATTAGATCTCTTTTTCCTGTCTTGTGTGTGAAATCTAAGCATAACACTTTGTTTTCTACCTTGGTTACCTAGTAATCACATTTCTTTTATCTCTGACACTGGTACTATTACATGTAAGTGGTCTTTTATGATCTGAAGAGTAGTATCTTTGCAGTTGGTATGGCTTATTTCACTTGGAAAGAGTGAACTGCTAATTATTACTGAGTCAGATAACTTATCTTGCTCAGTTTTATCTTCTTGGTTACCAAAATATTCATTCAACTGGGAATCCATGTTGATCTTCCAGTCCTTGACCGCATCTTCAACCTTCATGTTTAAGGACGTTATTTGTTCTGTATGGCTGGCTATGACTGTTTGGAGGGTCTTGCCAAAATCAGCCATTCGAGCTGACGTAAACTTCTGTTCAAAGCTGAGGATCTTGCTTTCAAGGTGGGCTAACTTAGATTCATGTTTCGTTAGTGTTGTACGAAGATTTATATTTTCTGTACGAAGATTCATATTATCCACACACAACCCGCACATAAAAAGAGAGGAGCTTACGACGACGTTTCGGCCCGACTTGGACCATTTACAAAGTCACACTAACACACAGAACAGGTGGAAGGGGTATATATAGGCAGGCAGACAGGGGGAGGGTACAAGAGAGTGGGGTAATAATGGAGGTAGTAGTAGAAGTGGTAGTAGTAGTAGTAGAGTCATTCATATTCTAGGAAAGGAGCACTGCAAAGAAGCTGGCGGCCCGCATGGGTTGGACGAGAACACAGAGGGAGGAAAAGGCGAATAAAATAAAGAAGGACAAATACAAGGCAAAAGAAAAGAAAGAAAAGAAAACCCATAGGAGAAAAAGGAGAAGGGGGAAGAGATGAAAGGGGAAGGAATCAGGTTAAGTCACAGGTGTTCTGAAGTTTGGAGCATTTAACAATGTAATGGGAGAGGAAAGCATCAACAGAGACAAAGCCAGGGCTAAGATTCATACAGGGAAAATTGTGTATAAGGGAGGATTCAACCAGGCGGCGACTATGAAAGTTGGACGTAGGGTAGACAGTTTTAGCAGAAGACCAATCAATAGGATGACTGTGATCTCTGACATGACAGAAAAGAGCATTATTAGTGTCGGCAAGCTTAACACTATTTTTGTGCTCCTTGAGTCTGTCAGAAAGAGATCGGCCAGTTTCTCCGAAGTACTGAAGAGAACAGGAGGAGCAAGAAATAGAGTAGACACCAGGAGAATCTGTAGAGGGAGGGGAGGTATGAACTAGATTAGTGCGAAGAGTGTTAGTCTGACGAAAGGTAAGTTTGATGTCTAAGGAACGGAGAGAGTTGCTGAGATTAGAGAGACAAGAGATGTAGGGAAGGCAGAGGACTGGAGAGTTCCCAGGAGTAGAGGGTTTAGGAAAGAAGAAAGTCCATTTGGCACGAGAGAAAGCAGAGTCTATGAAATGGGAAGGGTAGCCAAGGCGGGAAAATGAATTATGAAGAGTGTAAATTTCTGCTTCAAGGAAATGAGGATCACAAATGCGGAGAGCACGGAGAAAGAGGGAGATAAGAACACTTTTCTTGACAGAGGAGGCATGATAAGAGAAGTAATGAATGTACATGCCACTGTGCATAGGCTTGCGGTACACGGAGAAGGCAAAACCTGTAACTGAGCGGTGGACATGAACATCAAGGAAAGGAAGCAAAGAATTAGATTCCCAATCAGCTTTAAACTTAATGGAAGGGGCAAGATTATTAAGAGCATCAAGAAAAGGTTGGAAGAGACTTAAGTCATGAGGCCAAAGAGCAAAGATGTCATCTACATAGCGGAGCCAGAGTGAAGGACGTACATCAATAGTGGGAAGAAGGACAGTCTCGAAGTATTCCATGTAAAGATTAGCAAGAACAGGAGATAGAGGAGAGCCCATAGCGACACCAAAGGTTTGAGAATAATATTTACCTTTAAAAGAAAAGGAGTTAGAGTTCACACTAAGGCGGATAAGATCAAGAAAGACATCAGTAGGTATAGGGAGATGAAGTAACCCTTCATTGGCCTTCTCTCTGAGAAAATTAAGGACATCATCCAGAGAGATATTAGTGAAGAGGGACTCGACATCACGACTAAGCATCTTACAGGTCAGGAGAGAGCGAACCCGTTCGATGAAGTCTTGAGAGTGACGAAGGTGGGCAGGAGAAAAAGTACCATGAAAGGGAGTGAGGGTTTTGGCTAGCCAGGAAGCAAGAGAATAAAAGACAGAACCTCTAGAAGATATGATGGGACGCAGAGGAATATCAGGTTTGTGAGTTTTGGGAAGGCCATAGAAATAGGGCAGAGAGGGACAGATGACACGAAAACGTTGAACAAGGTTAAAGTCAGAAGGACAGAGGTCGGAGAGATTCTTAAGTTTCTTGTTGAAAGTTCTCTTGATGCGATCAAGAGGGTTGGAAACGAGAGGAGTGTAGGTATGTGAGTCAGAGAGCAGGACATCGGCTTTACGGAGGTAATCCTCACGATCGAGGATAACAACCGAATTGCCTTTGTCAGAAGAGAGTATGACAATGTTAGCATTGGATTTAAGAGCAGAAAGGGCAAGTTGATAGCGGCGAGGAAGGTGATGGTTCTTAGAAAACAGGCTATCAAGAGCAGGAAACGTCGTCGTAAGCTCCTCTCTTTTTATGTGCGGGTTGTGTGTGTATTGTTCCAGTCACGGTATTGTGCCTTTTTTGTTATTCATATTATCCATAGTTAGGGTGGTGATGTATGACTTAAGAGTGTCAGGATCGTTTGTCATACCTGAAAGAGTTTCAGATGGGTCAAATCCTATGGAGGTAGTGTGGTGTGAGGGAGAGTCGGTCATGTTTGGTGTTAATATTGGTAGAATTACCAACAATATGTTAAGTAAAAGGACACAAATGCAACTAATGTGACATTTTATTGTGGCAACGTTTCGCTCTCCAGGAGCTTTCTCAAGCCGTTACAAGCGATAATGGACATAGTGGGTTTATATATACTCTCAAAGTGAGGTGAAATACTAGTGGTGGTAGTAGTAGTGATATTAGTAGTAGTAGTAGTAGTAATACAATAAGGTAGAACAATCAATATGCACATGAGTAAAAGGTGATAAAACAAATACTAGGGTAGTATAACAATAGGTTAGACAAATATTTCTGCTGGAGGTTGAAATATCGAAGGCCTGTAGGAGTGTTCCACATCTACGATGTGCTTGTGTTGAATTAGCAGGAGAGACTATGTGATGGTAGGGTTTACTGTTTTCAGGAGGATTCTTGCTAAGACTTCAGAGATGGTGAAGCTGCCTTTGTTTTGTTTAATTGTGTTAGAAACAGAGATAAGTGCTGATTCAAGGCAATTTGCGTCTACGGAAATTAGTTTCTTTGATTACTAGTCGGGCGTCTTAGAATTTCATGAGATGATTGTTGGAATTTCGGTGTTGTACGCAGGCGTTGTTCAGGTTATCGTTTCTGCATGCATTAATGTGTTCATTGATGCGTGTTTCGAGGTTCCTTGCTGTTTCTCCTACATAAATTCTGTCGCAGCCTCCACAGGGTATAGTGTAGACCCCTGCGTTGACTGGTTCATGGTGCTTGGATTTAGTCTTGGTTAGATCCTTAATAGAAGTACTGGAAGCGATGGCGACTCTAGTGTTAGCTTGTGCAAATACTTTAGAAATGTTGGATGCAACCTGGCTGTTGGGAAGAATTATGACTTTGTTTGGAGTGGTGTTGATGCGTGGAGAATTAATGATCTGAAGAGCTCTTTTCTTGCAATCTTTTCTTTCAATCTTTCAATCTTTTCTTTTCTTTCAATCTTTTCTTGCAATCTAATGTCACATTAGTTGCATTTGTGTCCTTTTACTTAACATGTTTGGTGTTGTTGCTGTCGTGTCGCCTTGGGTGGTGGTTGAGGAGTGTGAGGGAGAGTCGGCCATGTTTGTTGTTGCTGTTGATGAGTCGCCTGGGGTGGTGGTGTAGGGGTGGATGAGGCACCGGCGTCCTGCTGGGTAGTCAAGTGGAATAGTCGATTTCTAGGTGATTTCTTGCTGTTCTTGTTGTTGCTTCTTCTGTGATTAGGTCTCATAGTAGTACAGGAGTTGTTGTAGTTAAGACGGAGAAGCTATATTTGCTCTGAGCTTGGGGTAGGTGTTCGTCTGGCAGGGGGCTGTGCTTTGGGTTTGAATGGCAGTCTTCACTTTGATCGGCAATTTTTCGAGTTGGTGGTCTCACTATTGATATTCTTGGGTCATTCTGGGTTCTACGTGCATTAGTGCAGTTATACTTGCAATTAGGCCATCATAGAAGCGTTGATGGCCTCTGGCTGGTGAAAAAATGACAGAGTTTGGGTGCCGCTGCCGGTGATCCATAGAGCTAGGCCTAAAAAATATATATAGTATACACATACAGTGGACCCTCGGTTTTCGTGATTTTTTCGTTCCAGAATGCTGTTCAAGTGCCATTACCAAACGAATTTATTCCCATAAGGAATAATGTAAAGAAGACTAGTCCTTTTAGACCCCCAAAAATACACTTACAAAAGCATTTAAAAAAAATACACTTACATAAAAGGGCGAGTTTGGAGCAGGACAAACACCGGGGGTCCACTGTACTACTTTCATCCTTAGCTTATACAGGTCGGCCATCACTAATCTGGCAATCAGTAATCCGGTTCCATCAGTAATCTGGCACTAATTTCGGCTAGCATAATTTCAAATTTCCGGGGTCGCCACACCAACCTGCCAGCTACTGTTGGGTGGCACTACTTGCCACATAAGTCATTCTAATTTCTTTTTCTCCATTTATTGTTATAACCTGCTCACTTTTAGCCCTAGCCATGGTTCCAACGAATAAAAGAAATGCTTCTCGTTGTGTAACGCACATACACTGTACAGTGGACCCCTGAGTTTCGGCCATAATTCGTTCCAGAAGGCTGTTCAAGTGTCATTACCGAACGAATTTGCTCCCTTAAGGAATAATGTAAAGTAGGTTAGTCCATTTCAGACCCCTAAAAATACACTTACAAAAACACTTACAATAATACACTTACATAATTGTTCGAGTTTTGAGATGATCGAAACTCGGGGGTCCACTGTACATTGTCCATAAAAGATAAGGTGGCTTTGAAGCCACTGATGGTCGCCATGAGCTTAGCTCACTCAGATAAGCTGTGACCGGTAAATTTAGGCCTACACATTAGAGAATAGGTCTGTATTGTAAGTGTGCACTATATAAAAAAAAATCCTGCAGCACGCAGTGCATAATGAGAAAAATGTGACTGTGTTTTTAGTGTACAACAGCGACTTTACTGTGTATTTTCATATGGTTTTTATGGGTGTATTCTCGTTTTTTTTTGGTATCATTTGATAGAATGGAAGATGTATTACAGAATTAGATATGATTTTGACTGGTTTCATGATGGAAAGTACCTAGAAATTGAGCTCAAAGTAGCGGAAATGTTTGATTTTTGCCAATGTTCAAGAGTAAACAAATGACATCACCGTCCAATACGTGTCCAATTGGCCAGTCTAATATGCAGTCATGAATGGGTTGACATTATTTATATAATTACTACAACAGTGCAGTAGTCTGTATAACAGTAAATCTTCTATTTTTTGTGTGAATAAAAATTCAAAATAGAAAGCAAGCGTAATTTAAGTGGGTCCTGGGGATGTCACTAATGAACAGAGAAAATGTTATTTTAGTGCCAGGAATGTCTGCATTGTTTTTTCTGGACCCTATTTTGAAATTGGCATCTCTTGAAATTAAATCAACAAATTCATTGTGAAAGATATCCTTTACCCAGGATTGAGGAATTATTGTCTGTAGTGGGTAAAGGTAAAATATTTACAAAATTAGATTTAAAGGATGCTTATTTACAGATACCTGTAGATGAGAGGAGCCAACATCTTTTAGTAATTAATTGTGAAATTGGCTAAATTACTGATTTCTGACCACTTTACTGGGTAGTTAAAATACGTAAATGAGCGGTTTCTTGTACTTGACAGAAGAGAAGGAATACTAGCGAAATAGCTATGCGTTTGGTACACTGGAACAATGGAATGGGCCAAAAATAGGGTGTAAAGTGGGTGAAATCACTGATGGGTTAAAGTGTATTTTAACCTAACCCCTCTATAATCCGGCAAAATCACTAATCTGGCACTCTACAGGTCCTGATGATGCCGGATTAGTGATGATCAACCTGTAGTGAGTGGTGAATATATTTACTGTAGGAAGTCTGAATAATACACAAATAACCCACACATAGGCGAGAGGAGCTTATCACGACATTTCGGTCCAACTTGGACCATTTACAGTCAGTGCGGGTTGTGTATTATTTCAGTCACGGTATTGTGCCTTTTTGTTATTTAAGTCTGAAGAAATGAAATGCTGTAAAATGAAGCACTGTAAAGTGAAGACCACCTGTACAAGGAAGGCAGACAACAGACAAGGATGAAGAACCTGCACATAAATCTGATGCTACAACAGCTACATGAGCAGTTCCATATTACTGATAAAGTTGCAGACTTTTCAATGAAGAGAACAGCGACATAGCTACAAGCACTGCTCTGAAACCGGGTTTAAAGTAGCTGATGATGCCTTACCATCAGTTGTATAAAGTATTGCAGGGTAAACCAGATGAAAGATGCATTGCAGAATTCCTCAGTACTCCATTACAACCATCAATAAACAGTGCAAGAACCTCAGCTGTCCACCTCAGCCAATGATCCACATCCTTCCACCTCAGCCCAGTAGGGCTACACCATTCCTCTTTGCTCCTATCAAAATCATCAACATACACCAGCAACCAAAATTTAAGGTAAGAAATATTATTTATGTAACTTTTGTAGCCATAAACATTAGAGTAAATATTAGACCTAGAGTTATATTTTCTTTTTAATTTTGAGACCTTAAAAAATTATTAGGTAGTAGGTTGGTAGACAGGAACCACCCAGGGAGGTACTACCGTCCTGCCAGGTGACTGAAATAGAAACCTGAAACTGTTTTACATGATGGTAGGATTGCTGGTTCTCCATGGGGAAGTGGAACAGAATTCTTCCTCCGTAAGCCGTGCGTGTCGTAAGAGTCGACTAAAATGCCGGGAGCAAGGGGCTAGTAACCCCTTCTCCTGTATACATTACTGAAGTTAAAACGAGAAACTTTTGTTTTTCTTTTTGGGACACCCCGCCTTGGTGGGAAATGGCCGATTTGTTGAAAGAAAAAGAAGGATTGCTGGTGTCTTTTTTCTGTCTCATAAACACGCTGGATAACAGGTATATCTAGCTACTTCTACTTACACTTTAGGTCACACTACACAGGCATGCACATGCATATATATACATACACACATCTAGGTTTTTCTTCTTTTTCTTGATAGCTCTTGTTCTTTTTATTTTCTCTATTGTCCATGGGGAAGTGGAAAAGAATCTTTCCTCCGTAAGCCATGCGTGTCGTATGAGGCGACTAAAATGCCGGGAGCAATGGGCTAGTAAGTGGGGAGAAATAAATGGGATTAAGTCAGGAGTATCTGAGAGAGTTAGAGCTAAGGAAGGGGTAGCAATAATGTTGAAGGATCAGTAATGGAAAAAGAAGAGGGAATATAAATGTGTAAATTCAAGGATTATGTGGATTAACCCTTTCGGGGTTTTGGTCATACTAGTACGTCTTACGCACTGGGGTTATTGACGTACTAGTACGCCTAAATTCTAGCGCCCTCAAATCAAGTAGAAACAGGCTGTTAGGCCTAGATGTGATAGAATGGGTCTGTGCGGTCAGTGTGCACAGTATAAAAAAATTCCTGCCCCACACAGTGCATAATGAGGAAAAAAAAACTCTGACCGTGTTTTTGGTTTAAAACAGCGACTTTGCAGTCTATTTTCGTATGGTATTTATTGTTGTATTCTCGTTTTCTTGATCTCATTTGATAGAATGGAAGATATATTACAGAAATAGAGATGATTTTGATTGGTTTGACAATAACAAGTACCTTGAAATTGAGCTCAAAGTAGCGAAAATGTTCGATTTTTGACGATGTTCAAGAGTAAACAAATCACACCATGTGTCCAATACACATCAACTGGTGAGTCTAATATTCATGCACAAGTGCTCTGATATTATTTATACCATTTTTACAATGATGCAGTTGTATACATAACAATAAATCTTCTATTTTTTTGTGGGAATAAAAATTCAAAATGGAAAGCAAAAGTAATGTAAGAGGGGCCTGGAGACGTAACTAATGAACTCCAGACCAATATGTCAATCATCACACTCACTGAGACCTGGCTGAAGCCTGATACTACAGATGTCTATGGCATCCCAGGTTACACAGCCATTCACAATTGCAGGACAGATCAGCGAGGGGGTGGAATAGCTATATATTACTCAGATCAACTTGAATGTATCAATAACTCTTGCATAAGGGATGAGCATGGAGAATATATTATAGCTAAATTTAAATCAAAAGACCTGCAAAAACCCCTCACAGTGATAAACATCTACAGATTACCACAGTCAAACATTCACCATTTTAGTGAAAAACTAGGTAACCTAATAACTGATGCACACATGAACAAAGACCATTTGCTGCTCACAGGAGACTTCAATATAAATCTCCTACATGACCAGGACCCACAAGTAACAGAATTCACAAACACTATGAGCAACTGCTTGTTACTACCAACAATATCAAAACCTACAAGAATCTCCGAGACTAGTACCTCATTACTAGACCACATCTGGACTAATACTATAGCCCCTCTAAAATCAGGCATCATCACAGACAACACCACAGACCACTATCCGACCTTTCTCATAACTAATCTTGGTAAATTGCCCCTAGATATTACAAAAGTTACCTTCAGACTACATAATGAGTCAGCTGTAAATAACTTTATAACAGCTATGATTAACATTGACTGGCATAATGAGTTAGAAACATATACAGATACTAATGAATGCATCAAGAATTTCCTTAACAAAACCCACCACCTCTATAACAAACATTGCCCTAAAAACTAAACAGATCACAGCTAAGAGACTTAACAATCCCTGGCTAACACCCAGCATCCTTAAATCCATTAACAAAAGGCACCAATATGAAAAACAATACAGAAGGGGTCTAATAACCAGAGAACAATCCAAACGCTACTCATCAACCCTTACCAGCCTGATAAGGAGATCAAAAAATTGTATTATGAGAACAGACTCCAGAACATAAAAGGTGATATGAAAAGACCTGGAAGACCCTATCTGCAATTCTAGGAAATAATAAGATAGCGAAAAACAACACCATCAAATTATCAAGAGCAGATGAACCCCTACTCTCACCTACTGAGACAGCAAACAGACTTAATGTTTTCTTCTCCACCATAGGAAAGAATCCAGCGAGTAAAATCCCAAGCTCAAACACCCGTCCAACAGACTACCTCACAAACACCTACCCTAATACGCTATTCCTAGCTCCTACCAACCCAATTGAAGTCTCGCTCATAATCAACACCCTTAAAAACAAGGCAGGAGACATAAACAGCCTACCAACTTTATGTACAAAAAGCTTCACAGGTACTGTCACCAATCATAACAACACTATTCAATAAATCCATTGAAGCCTCTACCTTTCCATCAATTCTCAAAATAGCTAGGGTCACCCCGATCCACAAAGGAGGTGATCAAACAGACCTGAATAATTATAGACCAATTTCTAATTTACCATTGCTTTCTAAAATCTTCGAAAAATTAATTCATAGACAAATCTATTCCTACCTCGTCTCACACAATGTACTCAACCCCTGTCAATTTGGATTCAGGACAAACAAGAGCACAAACGATACTATTACGCACATGTTGGAGTTAATATATACAGCACTTGAGAAAAAGAAGTCCCACTGGGAATCTTCATTGATCTCCGCAAAGCTTTTGATACAGTCGACCATGATTTACTGCTCACAAAATTAGCACACTATGGTATAAGGGGCACCCACTCAACTACCTAAAATCATACCTCACCAACAGAAGCCAATACGTGTACACAAATGGAGCGAACTCTTCCACACAACCAATTACAGTCGGAGTCCTCAAGGAAGTGTCCTGGGGCCACTCCTATTCCTCATTTACATAAATGACCTACCGAATGCATCACAACTACTCAAACCCATTTTATTTGCAGATGACACAACATATGTCTTCTCTCACCCAAATCCAGTTATACTGGCCAACACTGTTAATGCCGAATTACAGAAAATATCAACATGGATGACGACTAACAAGCTTACTCTCAATACTGACAAGACCTACTTCATACAGTTTGGAAGCAAAGCCACAAATGTTCCACTTAACATAACACTTAATGGTACACCCATCACAAGACTCACAGAGGGAAAATTCCTAGGAATCCACCTTGACAGTAGCCTTAAATTCCAAACACATATACAACAAATTTCCAAGAAAATCTCGAAGACAGTAGGCATATTATCAAAGATACGCTATTATGTACCTCAATCAGCTCTCCTTGCACTATATCATTCACTTATCTACCCGTATCTCACCTATGGAATCTGTGCATGGGGATCAACAACGTTAAATCACCTTAGACCACTCATAACACAACAAAAGGCCGCAGTCAGAATGATAACAAATTCCCACTCTAGACAGCATACTCCACCAATATTCAAAAGTCTCAAACTACTCACCGTAAAGAACATTCATACTTACTCTTGTGCCTACTACATATATAAAACTTTACACTCTAATATAAACCCTCTGCTCAAAACTCTCCTCACCAACTTTAATAGGACCCATGACCACAACACACGACACAGATCACTTTTTGATATACGTACCCCGTGTTCATATCAACCTATGTAAAAATTCTATGCACATAAAGGGCCCCAGAATCTGGAATTCATTACCAGTAAATATTAAGATAATCTTGTCTGAAAATCAATTTAAGACTCAACTCAAAAACCACCTACTCACCCAAACCTAAATGATCATGCTATAAACTACTTTGAAAAATGCTCATTGTTACTTTCCTATACGATAATCTCAATTTTTAATAATATGTTACTATTATGTTACCCCTACTCATATTATAAGTTAATGTCAAAAATGCTCAATGTTATTTTCCTTAAGATAATCTCAATTCCATATTATCATTCAAGAATCTTAACACCTGTAACAATCTAAGATCTAATATCATTATATAATAATTTAAACAGTAAAATTTCATCATATTGTAATTTTGAAAATAATTTTTAACTAGAATAAACTCAATAAATTTCTCTAATATTAAGTACATAGTTTTTAAGGACTAGAATAAGCTGCCCCTAATGCCATGGCATGTCAGTGGCTCTCCTTGCACTCAATTTACATTGTAATTTCCCATACCCATGTAACCTGCAATGAAATAAAATTTGTTTGTTTGTTTGTTTGTTTGTTTGAGATGATGTTATTTTAGTGCCAGGAATGTCTGTCTTGTTTATTATGGATCCTATTTTGAAATTGGCATCGTTTGAAATTTGTGTGAAATTGGCCAAATTGCCATTTTCTGACCACTATTTTGGGTAGTTGAAATTGGTAAATAGGCGGTTTCTTGTACTCAATCGATAGAAAAAATGGAGTTCTAGCGAAATAGCTATAACTTTAGTAGACTGAAACATTGGAATGTGCCGAAAATAGGGCTCAAAGTGGGCGAAATTGCGGATGCGTAAGTGTCATGGCTACCGCTAACTTCGCAAAAGCATAATTCCGTTAGTTTTCGATCAAATTACATAATTTTTGTGGCGTTATGATCTGAAAACGATTCTCTATCATTCCATAAGAAAAAAAAAAAATTTTTTTTTTAAATTCATGGACCCTGAGAACGAGTTTCAGAGACCCCCCTTGGACCCCCAAAGGGTTAAAATAAGGGTCGGATGCGAAAAGTGGGTCATAATAAGCATGTATGCACCTGGAGAAGAGAGGAGTGTGTAGAGGAGAGAGAGAGATTTTGGGAGATGTTAAGCGAATGTATAGGAACTTTTGAACCAAGTAAGAGAGTAATTGTTGTAGGGTACCTAAATGCTAAAGTAGGAGAAACATGTAGAGGGTGTGGTAGGTAAGTTTGGGGTGCCAGGTGTAAATGATAATGGGAGCCCTTTGATTGAACTTTGTATAGAAAGGGGTTTAGTTATAGGTAATACATATTTTAAGTAAAAGAGAATAAATAAGTACAGTGGTACCTCGAGTTACGATATTTTTTCTTTCGAGAATGCTGTTCAAGTGCCATTACCAAACGAATTTATCCCCATAAGGAATAATGTAAAATAGACTAGTCCTTTTACACCCCCAAAAATATACCTACAAAAGCATTTAAAAAAATAAACATACATAAAAGGGCGATTTTGGGGACCATCGTAACTCAAGGTACCACTGTATATAGGAAAGAGTAAGGTGATGAGGATAACAAAAAGATTAGGTGACGAAAGATTGCATATCAGATTGGAGGGAGAGAGTATGGAGGAGGTGAATGTATTCAGATATTTGGGAGTGGACATGTCAGCAGATGGGTCTATGAAGGATGAGGTGTATCATAGAATTAATGAGGGGAAAAGGGTGAGTGGAGCACTTCGGAGTCTATGGAGACAAAGAACTTTGTCCATGGAAGTAAAGAAGGGAATGTATGAGAGTATAGTTATACCAACACTCTTGTATGGGTGTGAAGCATGGGTGATGAATGTTGCAACGAGGAGAAGGCTGGAGGCAGTGGAGATGTCATGTCTGAGGTCAATGTGTGGTGTGAATATAATGCAGAGAATTCGGAGTTTGGAAATTAGGAGGAGGTGCGGGATTACCAAAACTATTATCCAGAGAGCTGAGGAGGGATTGTTGAGGTGGTTCGGACATGTAGAGAGAATGGAACGAGACAGAATAACTTCGAGAGTGTATAAATCTGTAGTGGAGGGAAGGTGGGGTAGGGGTCGGCCTAGGAAAGGTTGGAGGGAGGGGGTAAAGGAGGTTTTGTGTGCGAGGGGCTTGGACTTCCAGCAAGCATGTGTGAGCGTATTTGATAGGAGTGAATGGAGACAAATGGTTTTTAATACTTGACGTGCTGTTGGAGTGTGAGCAAAGTAACATTTATGAAGGGATTCAGGGAAACCGGCAGGCCGGACTTGAGTCCTGGAGATGGGAAGTACAGTGTCTGCACTCTGAAGGAGGGGTATACCTTTGATATACCTTTGAAGAGTTTCGAGAGTATCTACTCTCTGAGCCCGGCCATGGGCCAGGCTCGTCTGGTGCTTGCCTGGTCAACCAGGCTGTTGCTGCTGGAGGCCCGCTGCCCCACATATCCATCACAGCCTGGTTGATCTGGCACCTGGTGAAGATATTTGTCCAGTTTCCTCTTGAAGGCTTCTACACTGGTTCCAGCCGTGTTTCGGATATCTTCTGGTAAGATGTTGAATAGTCTCGGACCCCGGATGTTAATACAGTGCTCCCGTATTGTCCCCACCGCACCCCTGCTCCTAACTGGGTTTATTTTACACTTTCTCCCATATCTCTCACTCCAGTATGTTGTTATGGCAGTGTGCAGATTTGGGACCAGGCCCTCAAGTACTTTCCATGTATATATTATCATGTATCTCTCTCTCCTCCGCTCCAATGAGTACATGTTCAAGACTTGAAGGCGTTCCCAATAATTTAGATGTTTCAATGGCTCAATGTGAGCCGTAAACGATCTCTGGATTTGTTCCAGCTCTGCTATTTCTCCTGCCCTGAACGGGGCCGTTAATGTTGCAGTTTTATAACTGTAGTGTAAAGCACCCCTCTGGCAAGACAGTGATGGAGTGAATGATGATGAAAGTTTTTCTTTTTCGGGCCACCCTGCCTTGGTGGGAATCGGCCGATGTGTTAATAATAAAAAAAAAAAAAAATTAAAAAAACTATGCTTGTCATTTTTAGTATCTGAGGAACATAACCCTATTGTATCCACAGGTTTATCAGTTCATTTTAGAAGATTTTTTTGATTACACACCATTTTCAGGGTAGCTATTGTCTTAATAACTAGTGTTCTGTATTTTGAGTTTCAGGATTCTTGGCCAGGGTCGGCATGTGAGGGCATGCTACCAATGGTTATTCTAAAGCGAGAAGTCAGGTCTATGCAATTTGCAGTTTTCTAGCAAAAGAGATTTCCTATTTCTTACCATTGTAACAGTTTATTGGAGACGGTCAGTGGAGAATCAATGAATGTTCTGTGTGTAAGCAGGAAATCTTCCACATAAGTTGGGTCCACATTGTTTTCCACCTCCACCAACTGTTGCATCAGTCTCTCTGCAGTACCCTGTAACAAAACAAAGTACGTAATTATTATTGAAAAGTGAAAGGACTTAGCAGAAGGCAAACAACATGATAAAAACAGTTAACATCATGGAAGGAAAAGTACAGTAGTACTTGGAAGCCACTGAAAAATATCTAGCAGAAAAATTAGGGATTGGTACCAAACCTGTACATGAAAATCACTCGCTATGAAAGCAAAAGACTCAGCAGGATATACCTTTGATATACCTTTGAAGAGTTTCTCTACTCTCTGAGCCTGGCCATGGGCCAGGCTCATCTGGTGCTTGCCTGGTCAACCAGGCTTTTGCTGCTGGAGGCCCGCTACCCCACACATCCGTCACAGCCTGGTTGATCTGGCACCTGGTGAAGATACTTGTCCAGTTTCCTCTTGAAGGCTTCTACGCTTGTTCCAGCCATGTTTCGGATATCTTCTGATAAGATGTTGAATAGTCTGGGACCCCGGATGTTGATACAGTGCTCCCTTATTGTCCCCACTGCACCCCTGCTCCTCACTGGGTTTATTTTACACTTCCTCCCATATCTCTCACTCCAGTATGTTGTTATGGCAGTGTGCAGATTTGGGACCAGGCCCTCAACTACTTTCCAGGTACAGTGGTACCTCGGTTAACAATATTTTTTCGTTCCAGAATGCTGTTCAAGTGCCATTACCAAACGAATTTATCCCCATAAGGAATAATGTGAAATAGACTAGTCCTTTTAGACCCCCAAAAATACACTTACAAAAGCATTTAAAAAAATAAACTTACATAAAAGGGCATGTTTGGGGACCATCGTTAACCAAGGTACCACTGTATATATTATCATGTATCTCTCTCTCCTCCGCTCCAATGAGTACATGTTCAAGACTTGAAGGCATTCCCAATAATTTAGATGTTTCACTGGCTCAATGTGAGCCATAAACGATCTCTGTATTTGTTCCAGCTCTAATATTTCTCCTGCTTTGAACGGGGCCATCAGCACTGCGCAATATTCTAAGTGAGGGAACACTAGCGATTTGAAGAGCGTCACCATCACCATTATTTCCCTTGTTTCTTAAGTTCTCGATACCCATCCCGTCATCTTCCTGGCCGTTGTGATCTTTGTCTTGTTATGGTCCTTAAAAGAAAGATCAGCAGACATAATTATTCCCAAGTCCTTTATGTGTTTCTTTCGTTCTATTTGGTGACCCTCTTGAGTTTTGTATATAGTGTTACTTTTGAGTTCTTCATTCTTTCCATACCTAAGCAGCTGAAACTTATCACCACTGAACGTCATGTTGTTCTCCACGGCCCACTGGAAAACCCTGCTTATGTCTTCCTGTAATTTTTCAGTGTCCTCTACCACAGTGGCTTTCATGCTTATTTTAGTGTCATCTGCAAATGACGATACAAAAGTGAGCCGGGTGTTTTTAACTATGTCTGCTATGAGGATGAGAAACAGCAAAGGTGCCAGGACAGTGCCTTGGGGCACTGAGCTTTTGACCTCGCCCTGTTCACTACTACTTTATGTGTTCTGTGTGTTAGGAAATCGAAAATCCATCTGCCTACCTTCCCGTAATGCCCATGGCCTTCATTTTTTGCACTATCACTCTATGAATGCATTTGGGTTATGCTGCTTGTGCTGGTCCATGAACTTGCCGTCTCATCACTCTTTCGAAGATTTTTATGATGTGAGAAGTTAGGGCTACTGGTCTGTAATTTTTAGCTAGTGCTCTACTACCTCCCTTATACAAAGGAGCTATGTCTGCACTCTTTAAGTCCTCCAGTATTTCACCTAGATCTAAGCTCTTTCTCCAAAGAACACTAAGGGCTCTTGCTAATGGTACTTTGCACTTCTTTATAAATACAGTGGACCCTCGGTTTTCGTGTTTAATCCGTTCCAGAGGGATCGGCTGAAACTGAAATTGGCGAAAACTGAAACCATTTTCCCCATAATAAATAATGTAAATTCAATTAATTCGTTTCAGACACCCAGGAGTATTAACAAAATATAAATTTTTAGAGATTAAATAGTATAGATTTACATACAGAAAAGAATGACAAATAAATATAAAGCACTAATAACATGTATAAATGAACATTTAACATCACTCTTACCTTTATCGGTGACTCTTGTTGGTGTATGGAAGACGGAGAGGAGGAGAGAGGGAGGCGAGTTTGTTTGGAGGCAGGACAAAATGCTTCAATTTGACACTAATATCAGCTCTATGGCTTATTTATCTATCACAATTCATCTAATATGACATAAACAATATTAATAACATAGAAACATGATATATACTCTAGAATGAATAAAATATGTCATTACGAATGTGAGGACTGGTGATAGTGTTATTGTTGTTGGGTTTATAAGGGCCACTGACCATAAGCCGTACATATAGTGATGGTGGTGGTGGAGGCAGCAGAAGCCACCACCAGTATTCACACTGAAACAATGTACATAATTTATAAATAAGAAATATTTACACTTTATAAATAAGAAATATTTACACTTATCTTGGAGGAGATGGTGGCAGAGGGCGGTGTTGGTCTCAGTGCCCCTATATTCCTCAAACAACAATGGAGGAGTTAAGTTTCATGTCGTCATTTTTCTATCGCTTAATCGCTTAACTTACTTGCTACACTGTTAGTGCTACACTTTATCGCTGGCTGGCACTATAGCCTTTATCGACTCCACTTTGATACTTTGCTATGATTTCTTTCTTTAATTCTATGGTGTTCCTCACTTTCTTTACCAAAGGATTGGCACTAGGAGCTTTCTTTGGGCCCATGGTGGCTTATTTAGCAGTCACACACAATAATCAAGGGCCAAAAACAATGGATTGTTAAGAAATGTTTTATATGAACTCGCAGGATAATGTTCACTCAACCAGAAGCAATGCTACACTGCCTGAGAATGTGTGTGGGAGGCGGGCTTGTGGGCTTTATATGTGCACTGGGTACTGGACAGGTTCTGTACCATCAACGAAAACGGAGCCAATATTTCCACGAAAACAGTGCACAAAAACTGAAATCGGCGAAAATGGAGATACAGTGGACCCCCGAGTTTTGGCCATAATTCATTCCAGAATGCTGTTCAAGTGCCATTACCTAACGAATTTGTTCCCATAAGGAATAATGTAAAGTAGGTTAGCCCATTTTAGACCCCCAAAAATACACTTACAATATTACACTTACATAATTGTTCGAGTTTTGAGGTGGTCGAAACTCGGGGGTCCACTGTACACGAAAACCGAGGGTCCACTGTAAAGCATTCCATGAATCTGGTCCAAGTGCTGAGTGAGTGGGCAACATTTCCCCAATGAAAAGCAGGGAAGCCACAAGTACATGGAGAGACAACACAATAAGTGTCAGGGGCCCAAGACTGTTCAACTGCCTCCCAGCATACATAAGGGGGATTACCAATAGACCCCTGGCTGTATTCAAGAAGGCACTGGACAAGCACCTAAAGTCAGTGCCTGACCAACCGGGCTGTGGTTCGTACGTTAGTTTGCGTGCAGCAAGCAGTAACAGCCTGGTTGATCAGACCCTGATCCACCATGACCCCTGGTCTCAGACCGAGCCGTGGGGGTGTTGACTCCCAAAACCCTCTCCAGATAAACTCAAGGTATACAGTACTGTACTACAAGAACTGTACCAACAATAAGAAATATACAGTACTGTACAAGAACTGTAAAAACAATAAGAAATATACAGTACTGAAAAAGAACTGTACCAACAATAAGAAATATACAGTACTGTACAAGAACTGTACCAACAATAAGAAATATACAGTACTGTACAAGAACTGTACCAACAATAAGAAATATACAGTACTGTACAAGAACTGCACCAACAATAAGAAATATACAGTACCAGATAATTTACCTGCATTAGTAACAGTTTACCTGCACTAATACCTGACAGATTACCTGCACTAGTACCTGACAGATTACCTGCACTAGTACCTGACAGATTACCTGTGCTAGTACCAGACAGTTTATCTGCACTGTACTAGTACCAAACACAGTTTACCTGCACAGTACTAGTACCAGACACAGTTTACCTACACATTATTAGTACCAGACACAGTTTACCTGCACAGTACTAGTACCAGACAGTTTACCTGCACAGTACTAGTACCAGACACAGTTTACCTACACATTATTAGTACCAGACACAGTTTACCTGCACAGTACTAGTACCAGACAGTTTACCTGCACAGTACTAGTACCAGACACAGTTTACCTACACATTATTAGTACCAGACACAGTTTACCTGCACAGTACTAGTACCAGACAGTTTACCTGCACAGTACTAGTACCAGACACAGTTTACCTGCACAGTACTAGTACCAGACAGTTTAACTGCACAGTACTAGTACCAGACAGTTTACCTGCATAGTACTAGTACCAGACAGTTTACCTGCACAGTACTAGTACTAGACAGTTTACCTGCACAGTAGTAGTACCAGACAGTTTACCTGCACAATACTAGTACCAGACAGTTTACCTGCACAGTACTAGTACCAGTTTACCTGTACAGTACTAGTACCAGACAGTTTACATCCACAGTACTAGTACCAGACAGTTTACCTGTACAGTACTAGTACCAGACAGTTTACCTGCACAGTACTAGTACTAGACAGTTTACCTGCACAGTACTAGTACCAGACAGTTTACCTGCACAGTACTAGTACCAGACAGTTTACCTGCACAGTACTAGTACCAGTTTACCTGTACAGTACTAGTACCAGACAGTTTACATCCACAGTACTAGTACCAGACAGTTTACCTGTACAGTACTAGTACCAGACAGTTTACCTGCACAGTACTAGTACCAGTTTACCTGCACAGTACTAGTACCAGACAGTTTACCTGCACAGTACTAGTACCAGTTTACCTGTACAGTACTAGTACCAGACACAGTTTACCTGCAAATTACTAGTACCTGACACAGTTTACCTGTACAGTACTAGTACCAGACACAGTTTACCTGCACATTACTAGTCCCAGACACAGTTTACCTGTACAGCACTAGTACAAGACACAGTTTACCTGTACAGTACTAGTACAAGAGTACCAGACACAGTTTACCTGTACAGTACTAGTATCAGACAATTTACATATATAGTACTAGTACCAGATGCAGTACTAGTACCAGACAGTACTAGTACCAGACACAGTATACCTGTACAGTGCTATTATCATACACAGTTTACCTGTACAGTAATAGTACCACACACAGTTTACCTGTAGAGTACTAGTACAGTGGTACCCCGAGTTTTGGCCATAATTCGATCCAGAAGGCTGTTCAAGTGCCGTTACCGAACGAATTTCTTCCCATAAGGAATAATGTAAAGTACGTAGATTAGTCCGTTTCAGACCCCCAAAAATACACTTACAAAAGCACTTACAATAATACACTTACATAATTGTTCAAGTTGGGAGGTGGCTGAAACTCTGAGTACCACTGTACAGTGGACCCCTGAATTTCGTACTGCTCCCAACTCGAACAATTATGTATGTGTATTTTTGTAAGTGCTTTTGTAAGTTTATTTTTGGGGGTCTGAAATGGACTAATCTAATTTACATTCGTCCTTATGGGAACAAATTTGTTTGGTAACGGCACTTGAACAGCCTTCTGGAAAGAATTATTGACGAAATCCGGGGGTCTACTGTATCAGATTAGGGATGTATCTGATGTGAAAATTTAGATATCCGGGATGCGTATGTGTATACGGATGTCTTGCTCATTTTACGGATGCGAATGCGGATGCGGATGTAAGAAATTGTGCGGACGTTCCGCGGATGTAAGAAATTGTGCGGATGTTCCGCGAATGCGAATATCCGATACATCACTATATCAGATACAGTTTACCTGTACAGTACTAGCATCAGACAATTTACATATAGTACTAGTACCAGATGCAGTACTAGTAGCAGACAGTACTAGTACCAGACACAGTATACCTGTACAGTACTAGTACCATACACATTTTACCTGTACAGTACTAGTACCAGACAGTACTAGCTCCAGATGCAGTACTAGTACCAGTACCAGACACTGTTTACCACAATATACTCATGCAATGATATTAATACTGCAGCACTTGTTACCAACCTTAATAACAATGTTGCCCTTCCTGTTGCCTGCGTCTATAGGTCTTTGTTCCGTCACTAAGACCAGCACTCCATTCTCCTCATGACGACGGATGTTCTCCTCTGATTGGTGGAGGATGCGGTAGTAGTCTGTCTGACGGATGCACACAAACTGGCAATCATCCACTTTAGAACGCATGATACCCTGGTGGTATAGTTTCTCCATCGTTGGGGTTATACCAAAACTGGAACAGAGATTTTGGTTAGTGTATTGACATTCTTGGACGACTGTGGTCACATGTGTGTTGACATTCTTGGACGACTGTGGTCGCATGTGTGTCATCATAACTGTAAAAAGTAAGAAGGAACAATATACAAATAACCCCACACAAAGGAGATAATAATAATCTTTATTTCTACAAGCACATGATACAACTTATACAGGCATGGCTGACATCACTGACATACTACAGTGGACCCCCGGTTTACGTAATTAATTCGTTCCAGAATGCTGTTCAAGTGCCGTTACCAAACGAATTTGTTCCCATAAGGAATAATGTAAATTAGACTAGTCCTTTTAGACCCCCAAAAATATACTTACAAAAGCACTTACAAAAATACACTGTAAGGTGACTAATACCCAGGTACCTACTTGTTGTTAGGTGAACAGTGACAGCAGGTGTAACGAAACATGCCCAATGCTTCTACCCGTACCACGGACACTCAATGTGTGAGCCGAGTGTGCTACCAACTGAGCTCTGAGACACTTGTGACGACATTTTGGTTCGACCTGGACCATTAATTAACTAGTCGGACTGAAACGTCATCATAAGTTACATTCGCCTATGTGTGTGGGTTGAATCATGTCTCTGGTGGGAGGGTCCTTGATGCCGGGGAAAGAGGATCCTGATCCTGAGAACTGACTCAGTCTTTTCCTTCCTTGGATCAAAGTTACCATCCCCATTCCCCAGACTCTATATCACCCTTACAGGTTTAGCACTTCCTTTATGAATGCAATAATAATAATTATAAAAAAATGTCTTCATTTGGAATTATTACAGCACATAAATCAAACACTATATTTACTAAGTTGTAAAAGTAACTGATCTATAATTTAATAAACATCAGTTTGACAAACTTTAAAAAATTATTACTGAAATATACAAACATTTCTAAAATCTCTTTTCTTAACTCTATGACTCAAATTTTGATTTTGAAATATCATATTGTAGTAGTATACAAGCATTTTTAAAACCACTTTTTTTTTTAAACCAAGACATGAATTCTGTTTTTGAGTTACCTGTCTCCCAGATGAAGTTCGTGGACAGAGCCGTCCAGTTGGGTTACCTCAACGTGACCATTAATTATGACACTCCATGAGTCCAGCTCCTCTCCATGGTTCATGAGCACAGTGCCAGCTTCCTCCACCACTGCAAACACCTGCATGACACAAGTCATCGTGTAAGATTGCACGATTCTTTAATTATTAATTGTAATGTGAAGTACACTGCCAATTATGACAAAATTAATAAAAATTAAAAGTGCTCTACATCTGCTCTCCTATATCTCCTGTAGATATTGTATATTTTTGAAAATGAGGTTAAAAAAATGGATTGAAAATTGACCAGGTCAATCTATAATGAATAATAAAGGAACAATACCGTGACTTGAACAATACACAAATAACCCGCACACAGGAGACTGAAAGTTATGACAATGTTTCGGTCCAACTTGGACCATTGACTAGTAACTTACTTGGTCCAAGTCAGACCAAAACATTGACATAAGTTTGTCTCCTACATATGGGTTATTAGTGTATACTATACAGGCTTTTCATCAAACAATTCAATTTTGGATATAAATTGTTTTTCAATTGCATTTACATGACAATGTTGAATGTACAGCAACCTCTTGCAACCTACCATAGCTTGAGACATGGTCTTCCTGACAGGCATACAACCTACCATAGCTTGAGACATGGTCTTCCTGACAGCCATACAACCTACCATAGCTTAAGACATGGCCTTCCTGACAGCCATACAACCTACAACAGCTTGAGACATGGTCTTCCTGACAGCCATACAACCTACCATAGCTTGAGACATGGTCTTCCTGACAGCCATACAACCTACCACAGCTTGAGACATGGTCTTCCTGACAGCCATACAACCTACCACAGCTTGAGACATGGTCTTCCTGACAGCCATACAACCTACCACAGCTTGAGATATGGCCTTCCTGACAGCCATACAACCTACCACAGCTTAAAACATGGTCTTCCTGACAGCCATATAACCTACCACAGCTTGAGACATGGTCTTCCTGACAGACATACAACCTATATACCATTCTTGTACAACAGGCATACAACCTACCATAGCTTGAGACATGGCCTTCCTGACAGGCATACAACCTACCATAGCTTGAGACATGGCCTTCCTGACAGCCATACAACCTACCACAGCTTAAAACATGGTCTTCCTGACAACCATACAACCTACCACAGCTTGAGACATGGTCTTCCTGACATCCATACAACCTACCACAGCTTGAGACATGGCCTTCCTGACAGCCATACAACCTACCACAGCTTGAGACATAGCCTTCCTGACAGCCATGCAACCTACAACAGCTTGAGACATGGCCTTCCTGACAGCCATACAACCTACCACAGCTTGAGACATGGCCTTCCTGACAGCCATACAACCTACCACACCTTGAGACATAGCCTTCCTGACAGCCATACAACCTACCACAGCTTAAAACATGGTCTTCCTGACAGCCATACAACCTACCATAGCTTGAGACATGGTCTTCCTGACAGCCATACAACCTACCATAGCTTGAGACAGCCTTCCTGACAGGCATACAACCTACCATAGCTTGAGACATGGCCTTCCTGACAGTCATACAACCTACCATAGCTTGAGACATGGCCTTCCTGACAGGCATACAACCTACCATAGCTTGAGACATGGCCTTCCTGACAGCCAAAGTCATATTTGAAAAGGATCGCAGCCGCTGTGTAAACTCCAACAGCACTTTAATGTCATCCTCCGTCCTCTCACTGGGATCCTTCTCCAGGCACTCTCGTACTGCATCGCGTACTGCTAAACTCTGTGTGTAGAGGAAGACACATAATCTCATTAGTCTTGTGGATTTATGACAGTCTATCCCATTAAGTTCCTAAAAACTGTCAGTGATTAAATATTAAATGTTCTCGACTGAATGTCACTTAAGATCAATGATGTGTAGGTGGTGGAACATTTGTGTGTATAATAATAATAATAATAATAATAATAATAATAATAAATAATAATAATACAGTGGACCTTCGGTTTTCGTCGAAAATTCTTTCCAGAATGCTGTTCGACTGCAATTACCGAACAAATTTGTTCCCATAAGGACAAATGTAAATTAGATTAGTTGTTTCAGACCCCCAAAAATACACTTTCAAAAGCTCTTACAAAAATACACTTACATAATTGGTCGAGTTTGGAGGTGAACGAAAACCGAGGGTCCACTGTAATAATAAAATAATAATAATGATACTTATAAAAATAATTATAATAATAATATATTACAGTGGTACCTCGATATACGAGCAGTTCCCAACTCGAAAAATTATATAAGTGTATTTTTGTAAGTGCTTTTGTAAGTGTATTTTTGTGGTCTGAAACGGATTAATCTAATCTGGAACGAATTAAGCTCATAACCTGAGGTACCACTGTACTATATCACTAACAAAATTATATTTCATTTTAAAAAAAACATACATGTGAAAAGCCCAGCATTTAGGACACACTGGCAGACAAGAGTTTTCCAACTCTCACAGCAACAGTCAAGGAGTTTGTTGCTGTTGGCAGCCCACTCATCCATCACAGCCTGGTTGATATGACACTCCACTGAGTGAAATATCAACTTCTTCCAGTAAATATTTCTGATATTTGCTTGGAGGAGGTTGAATAGTTGAGGCCCACGGATGTTAATACGGTGTTCTCTCACTGTGCCCATGGTGCCCCTGCTTTTCACTGAGTCTATTCAACACTTCTTCCCACATCTCTCACTCCAATATGTTGCTATGGGAGTGTGAAGATTTGGGAGCAAACCCTTAACCCTTTCACTGTTTTGGTCGTATATATACGTCTTACGAGCCAATGTTTTTGACGTATATGTATATACAGTGGACCCCGAGTTTCGGTCATAATTCATTCCAGAAGGCTGTTCAAGTGCCATTACCGAACGAATTTGTTCCCTTAAGGAAAAATGTAAATTAGATTAGTCCTTTCAGATCCCCAAAAATACACATACAAAAGCACTTACAATATTAAACTTACATAATTGTTCAATTTCCGAGGTGACCGAAACTCAGGGGTCCACTGTACTCCAAAATTCTAGCGGCTTCAAATCAAGAGGGAGAAAGCTGGTAGGCCCACATGTGAGAGAATGGGTCTGTGTGGTCAGTGTGTGCAGTTTAAAAAAAATCCTGCAGCACGCAGTGCATAATGAGAAAAAAATTCTGACCGTGTTTTTGGATTAAAACGCCGACTTTGAGGTGTATTTTCGTATAGTATTTATGGTTGTATTCTCGTTTTCTTGGTCTTATTTGATAGAATGGAAGACATGTTACAGACACAGAGATGATTTTGATTGGTTTCTCTATGAAAAGGACCTTGAAATTGAGCTCAAAATAGTGGAAATGTTCGATTTTTGCCGATGTTCTAGAGTAAACAAATGACGTCATTGTCCAATAACTGTCCAACTAGCCATTCTAATATGCAGTCACGAAAAGGTTGACATTATTTATACAATTATTACAATAATGCAGTAATCTGCATAACAGTAAATCTTATGTTTTTTTTTTTTTTTTTATTAACACATCGGCCGATTCTCATCAAGGCAGGGTGGCCCGAAAAAGAAAAACTTTCATCATCATTCACTCCATCACTGTCTTGCCAGAGGGGTGCTTTACACTACAGTTATAAAACTGCAACATTAACACCCCTCCTTCAGAGTGCAGACACTGTACTTCCCATCTCCAGGACTCAAGTCCGGCCTGCCGGTTTCCCTGAATCCCTTCATAAATGTTACTTTGCTCACACTCCAACAGCACGTCAAGTATTAAAAACCATTTGTCTCCATTCACTCCTATCAAATATGCACACACATGCTTGCTGGAAATCCAAGCCCCTCGCACACAAAACCTCTTTTACCCCCTCCCTCCAACCTTTCCTAGGGCAACCCCTACCCCGCCTTCCCTCCACTACAGATTTATACACTCTCAAGGTCATTCTATTTCGTTCCATTCTCTCTACATGTCCGAACCACCTCAACAACCCCTCCTCAGCTCTCTGGATAATAGTTTTGGTAATCCCGCACCTCCTCCTAATTTCCAAACTCCGAATTCTCTGCATTATATTCACACCACACATTGACTTCAGACATGACATCTCCAATGCCTCCAGCCTTCTCCTCATTGCGACATTCATCACCCATGCTTCACACCTATATAAGAGTGTTGGTATAACTATACTCTCATACATTCCCCTCTTTACTTCCATGGACAACGTTCTTTGTCTCCACAGACTCCGAAGTGCACCACTCACCCTTTTCCCCTCATCAATTCTATGGTTCACCTCATCCTTCATAGACTCATCTGCTGACATGTCCACTCCCAAATATCTGAATACATTCACCTCCTCCCTACTTTCTCCCTCCAATCTGATATCCAATCTTTCGTCACCTAATCTTTTTGTTATCCTCATCACCTTACTCTTTCCTATATTCACTTTCAATTTTCTTCTTTTACATACCCTACC
Source organism: Cherax destructor (assembly GCA_009830355.1). NCBI lineage: Eukaryota > Metazoa > Arthropoda > Malacostraca > Decapoda > Parastacidae > Cherax > Cherax destructor. The sequence continues at coordinate 38,475 of WNWK01009833.1, forward strand.
AAATTCATCCACCAACCTCTGCAACTTCTCTTCAGAATCTCCCAAAAGCACAGTGTCATCAGCAAAAAGCAACTGTGACAACTCCCACTCTGTATTTGATTCTTTGTCTTTTAACCCCACACCTCTTGCCAAGACCCTCGCATTCACTTCTCTTACAACCCCATCTATAAATATATTGAACAACCACGGTGACATCACACATCCTCATAAAAACTCTTCACTGCTTTCAGTAACCTACCTCCTATTCCATACACCTGCAACATCTGCCACATTGCCCCCCTATCCACCCTATCATACGCCTTTTCCAGATCCATAAATGCCACAAAAACCTCTTTACCCTTATCCAAATACTGTTCACCTATATGTTTTACTGCAAACACTTGGTCTACAAACCCCCTACCTTTCCTAAAGCCACCTTGTTCATCTGCTATTCTGCTCTCCTTCTTACTCTTAATTCTTTCAATAATAACTCTACCATACACTTTACCAGGTACACTCAACAGACTTATTCACCTATAATTTTTGCACTCTCTTTTGTCCACTTTGCCTTTATACAAAGGAACAATACACGCTCTCTGCCAGTCCCTAGGTACCTTGCCCTCTTCTATACATGTATTAAATAATAGCACCAACCACTCCAAAACTATATCTCTGCCTGCTTTTAACATTTCTACCTTTATCCCATCAATCCCAGCTGCCTTACCCCCTTTCATTCTACCCACTGCCTCACGAACTTCCCCCACACTCACAACTGGCTCTTCCACACTCCTACAAGATGTTATTCCTCCTTGCCCTATACACGAAATCACAGCTTCCCTATATTCATCAACATTTAACAACTCCTCTAACTCTCCATTTAATAACTCTCCTCTCCTATTTTTAACTGTCAAATCCATTTGTTCCCTAGGCTTCCTCAACTTATTAATCTCACTCCAAAACTTTCTCTTATTTTCAACAAAATTTGTTGATAACATCTCACCCACTCTCTCATTTGCTCTCTTTTTACATTGCTTGATCACTCTCTTAACCTCTCTTTTTTTTCTTCATATACTCTTCCCTCCTTGCATCACTTCTACTTTGTAAAAACCTCTCATATGCTAACTTTTTCTCCCTTACTACTCTCTTTACATCATCATTCCACCAATCGCTCTTCTTCCCTCCCCCACCCACTTTCCTGTAACCACAAACTTCTGCTGAACATTCTAACGCTACATTCTTTAACCTACTCCATACATCTTCGACCCCATTGCCTACACTCTCACTAGCCCATCTATCCTCCAATAGTTGTTTATATCTTACCCTAACTGCCTCCTCTTTTAGTTTATAAACCTTCACCTCTCTTACTTACTGCTTCTATTTTCCTTGTATCCCATCTACCTTTTACTCCCACTTTAGCTACAACTAAAAAGTGATCTGATATATCTGTGGCCCCTCTATAAACATGTACATCCTTAAGTCTACTCAACAGTCTTTTATCTACCAAGACATAGTCCAACAAACTACTGTCATTATGCCCTACATCATATCTTGTATACTTATTTATCCTCTTTTTCTTAAAATATGTATTACCTATAACTAAACCCCTTTCTATACAAAGTTCAATCAAAGGGTTCCCATTTTCATTTACACCTGGCACCCCAAACTTACCTACCACACCCTCTCTACATGTTTCTCCTACTTTGGCATTTAGGTCCCCTACTACAATTACTCTCTCACTTGGTTCAAAAGTTCCTATAAATTCGCTTAACATCTCCCAAAATCTCTCTCTCTCCTCTACACTCCTCTCTTCTCCAGGTGCATACACGCTTATTATAACCCACTTTTCGCATCTGACCCTTATTTTAATCCACATAATCCTTGAATTTACACATTATATTCCCTCTTCTTCCATAACTGGTCCTTCAACATTATTGCTACCCCTTCCTTAGCTCTAACTCTCTCAGATACTCCTGACTTAATCCCATTTATTTCTCCCCACTGAAACTCGCCTACCCCCTTCAGCTTTGTTTCGCTTAGGGCCAGGACATCCAACTTCTTTTCATTCATAACATCAGCAATCATCTCTTTCTTATCATCTGCACTACATCCACGCACATTCAAACATCCCAGTTTTATAAAGCTTTTCTTATTCGTTTTTTTAATAAGTGTGTACAGGAGAAGGGGTTACTAGCCCATTGCTCCCGGCATTTTAGTCGCCTTATACGACACGCATAGCTTACGGAGGAAGAATTCTTTTCCACTTCCTCATGGACAATAGAGGAAATAAAGAACAAGAGCTATTAAGAAAAAGAAGAAAAACATAGATGTGTGTATGTATATATATGCATGTGCATGCCTGTGTAGTGTAACCTACATGTAAGTAGAAGTAGCTAGATATATCTGTTATCCAGCGTGTTTATGAGACAGAAAAAAGACACCAGCAATCCTACCATCATGTAAAACAGTTTCAGGTTTCTGTTTCACAGTCACCTGGCAGGACGGTAGTACCTCCCTGGGTGGTTGCTTTCTACCAACCTACTACCTTATGTTTTTTGTGTGAATAAAAATTCAAAATAGAAAGCAAGAGTAATATAAGAGGGGCTTGGAGACGTGACTGATGAACAGAGAAAATGTTATTTTAGTGCCAGGAATGTCTACATTGTTCATCTTGGACCCTATTTTGAAATTGGCATTTTTTTTAATTTGCGTGAAATTGGCCAAATTGCCAATTTCTAATCACTTTATTGGGTAGTTGAAATTGGTAAATTGGCAGTTTCTTGTACTCAATTGATAGTACACTATTCGACTGGAACAATGGAACTGGCGGAAAATAGGGCTCAAAGTGGGTGAAATCGCCTATGCGTAAATATCGCCGACATCGCTAACTTTGCAAGAGCATAATTCCATAAGTTTTCCATCAAATTTCGTACTTTTGGTGTCATTACCATCGGGAAAAGATTCTGTATCATTTCATTAGAAAAAAAAAATTAAATTCTTAGACACTGAGAGCAAGTTTGTGAGCAGGGGTCTCGACAGTCAAAGGGTAAAGTATCTTCAGTGTGTATATTGTTAGATATTGCCCTCACCTTCTCTCCAGAGAGTACATTTCCAGTACCTTAGGGCATTCCCAGTAGCATCAATGTTTTATTGACTCTTTGTGAGCTATAAATGATCATTGTATCGGTAACAGCTGTGACATCCTTCCTCCCTTGAACAGAAACGTGAACACTCATCAATATTCTTAACAGAGCACAAGTAATTTGAGCATTATTTATCTTGATATGAAAGTTCTTGTTATCAACCCCATCATTCTCCTGGCTTTTGCATCAGTTGCTTTACTGAACTCTTCAAATCATATGTCAGCTGGCATTATTATTATATACTGCTTCAAAATTCCTCATGTGGTTTTTTAGTTGTGTTTCAAGGTCCACTTGTGTTTTGCACTCACAGCACTGTACAGCACAGTTCTTCATTCATATCTGAGCAACTGAAATTTTTCACCAATGAACATATTTTATAAAGCCCAATGGAAGACTACTTAGCATATAGGCTACACGTGCAGGAAAATAGCCATGCCATATATAAACTAAATAATGTAGAGCTTAATATTACTGACTGCAAAAAGGATTGGGAGTTCTGTTAGCAGTAATCTAAAACCAAGACAACAGTGCCTAAGTGTTCGCAATAAAGCGAACAGAATCCTTGGCTTCATATCAAGAAGCATAAATAATAGGAGTCCTCAGGTTGTTCTTCAACTCTATATATCCTTGGTTAGGCCTTATCTAGATTATGCTGCACAGTTTTGGTCACCGTATTACAGAATGGATATAAATGCTCTGGAAAACGTACAAAGGAGGATGACAAAGTTGATCCCATGTATCAGAAATCTTCCCTTTGAGGATAGACTGAGGGCCCTGAATCTGTACTCTCGAGAAAGGCGTAGAATTAGGGGGGATGTGATTGAGGTGTATAAATGGAAAACAGGAATAAATAAAAGGGATGTAAATAGTGTGCTAAAAATATCTAGCCAAGACAGAACTCGAAGCAATGGTTTTAAGTTGGAAAAATTCAGAAGCACCTTTCTAGTATTTTTGTATCAAGTTTCAAAAAGATAGCCCAACAAACAACTGAGAAAAAAAATATTTACTAAATTTTTACCAAACATCATACAGTGGACCCCCAGATTACACTATTAATCCGTTCCAGAGGGCTTATCGTTAACCGAAAATATCGTAATCCTAATCTATTTTCCCCATAAGAAATATTGGAAATTCAATTAATCCGTTTCAGGCACCCAAAAGTATTAAAATAAATATTTTTTTCACATTAACTTACACAGTACATGTATATATAAATTACAACTAATACATACAACAGTGTATTAACTTCACACTTACCTTTATTGAAGAGTTGTTGATGTGTGGAAGAAGGAGGGAGGGGGGGGAGTAAGTAGTAGTATGCTAGTGTTTGGAAGGGGAATCCCTCTCCATTAACACTGCAGGTACCAAGTTCTTTTCTGGGGTTACTGGCCTTTTTCTTTTAATTCCACTAGGACCAGGTTGAGAGTCACTGGACCCCTCTCTAACCAAAAATCTGTCCATGGGACACCACATTGTCATTGTACATGTTGCCAGCACGGTCTGCAACAGCTTTGTTAGGGTGATATTCATCCATAAAGCCTTGCACATCAGTCCATTGTGCAATGATCTTCTTCAGTTCTACCGTATTTCTGACATTCTTTACCACAGGGCTGGCACTAGGAGCTTTCTTTGGACCCATGGTGGCTTATTTAGCAGTTGCAGGCACTAAAAACAGTGGAAAAATGACAAAATGTATGGTTTGAATGCGTGGGTGGCGGCGGTGGTGCTCACTCGCTGGTAAACAATGGCACACTGCTGTCCCAGGGCCCGTGTAGGCGTCCAAGACGAATAGCGTATTCCGAGCAGATCATCGTAAATTGAGCCAATATTTTTAGGGAAAAATGTATCGCTAACCAAATTTAGCGTAATCCACTGTATATAAAAAATGCGGTTGTCGTAGTGGGACTTATAGAAGCTGTTTTGGCATCATCTATGCATAAAACAATGCTAATCTGAATTTGTCATGCTTTCCTTACTGTAATTTATCCCTATCTTCATTCTTAAAAAAAAATAAAGTTTGTGTTTTTGACATTTTGGAAAATATCTGACTTTTACCCTCACATAAATCAAAAACTAATTATGACATCTCAAAAAGGTAACACCATTAATTAACACAACCTTTCTTTTATGTTGTCTGTGTATTTAATTTCATTCCTATGATTATTATAGATGACTGAGCAATATATAAATGAATAACTTACTTCCGAGATAATTCGCACGGAAGGTCGCGCAACAAAAAAATTTTTTGGGGGAGTAAAATAGCATTTTTTCAGCTTTATCGTGCATTACGAGTGTATATCATAGTTAGCCCTGTTCGTTTTCTTTAATACAAGTCCCCTAGAGGGAACAGGGTAACCCCCAAGAACCCCCATCCCCAGGGAAGTAATATAATACTCCGAGGTGGCGATCATATTATGCCACATATTATTCATTCTGGAGTATTTACCATATTTATTTGTTATTTATATAAAATTATATTGTCTATTATGTCATATTAGATCAATTGTGATAGATATAAAAGCTGTAGTATTGATAATAGCGTTATAATGAAGCATATTCTTCGGTTATCCTGAGACAGGAATTTCTGCTGACGCAATCGAATGTTCCCAGACAGTTCCTGATTGGCTCCCAGACTATGTATAAGCTCCACCCACTCTGTTATGATGCCAAATCGTCAATTATTATATAAGTAAGAATAATACAAGAAATTAAGGAAAAAAAATCGGGAAGAAAAATACGAAAATTCACGACATGTCAGCCGACCTGCTACGGCTGTTGGCGCCACCATGTATGTTATAGATGATAATAATTCCTTGTAGGAATGTTGTAGAACAATGATTCTTGTACCATTGTGTTGCCAGAGAGTTACTTTATTTTTCAATATGGTTAACACAATTTTCAATTTTTTTTCAAATTTTTTTTTTCCTCTCGCGCGGCCTGAAGGGCCCCTAAAATGTTGTGTAGTTTTAAAAATAAGTTAGATAAATACATGAGTGGGTGTGAGTTGGACCTGACTAGCTTGTGCTACTAGGTCAGATGTCGTGCTCCTTCCTTAAGTGAATGTGACCTGACCTGACTAGGTTGGGGCATTGGCATTGGCTTAAACCAGTAGGAGACTTGGAACTGCCTCGCATGAGCCAGTAGGCCTGCTGAAGTGTTCCTTCTTTCTTATGTTCTTATATAAGGAGCACCTCAAATTTGGCAGGTATATTTTGCTAAAATAGTAGTAGTATGTGCAGTAGTATAAATTTGTAGTAGTAGTATTTGTAGTAGTATTAGTATAATAATAGCAGCAGTAGTAGTAGTAATGGTGGCGGCGGCAGCAGCAGCAGCTGCAGCAACAGTAGTAACAGTAATAACAGTTGTAGCAGTCTAACACTAAGTGCATGTTATCACAGTTGCTCTTTGCTGATGACAGTTCTTTTGACAGATTCTGGAGACAAGTTGTAAAGATTGGTGGATGAATTTAAAATTATATGTAATCACACATGCAGACGTGCATTCACACACACATACACACACACACACACACACACACACACACACACACACACACACACACACACACACAAACACACACACACAGAAGGCAAAGAACCCAGGAAAATAAAGAGATTAGTCGAAGAGCCAGAAACGAGTATGCACAGATAAGGAGAGAGGCCCAGCGACAGTACAAAAACAACATAGCATTGAAAGTCAAGTCTGACCTGAAACTGCTGTATAGCCACATTAGGAGGAAGACAACAGTCAAAGACCAGGTAATGAGGCTGAGGAAAGAAGGTGGGGAGCTCACAAGAAACGATCAAGAAGTATGTGAGGAGCTCAACATGAGATTTAAGGAAGCATTTACAGTGTAGACAGAAAGGACTCTGGGAAGACAAGAACAGAGGGGTGCACCAACAAGGGATATAGTACCAACAAGTGTTGGAGGAAATACACACAACTGAGGAGGAGGTGAAGAAGATGCTAAGTGACCTTGATACCTCAAAGGTGGTGGGACCGGACATCTCTCCGTGGGTCCTTAGAGAGGGAGCAGAGAGGCTGTGTGTGCCACTAACCACAATTTTCAACACATCCCTTGAAACTGGGCAACTACCTGAGGTATGGAAGACAGCAAATGTAGTCCCCATTTTTAAGAAAGGAGACAGAAACAAGGCACTAAACTATAGACCAGTGTCACTGACGTGTATAGTATGCAAAGTCATGTAGAAGATTATCAGGAGAGTGGTAGAGCACCTGGAACAGAACAAGATTATAAACGATAACCAGCACGGATTCATGGAAGGCAAATCCTTTGTCGCAAACCTTCTGGAGTTTTATGACAAGGTAACAGAAGTAAGACACGAGAGAGATGGGTGGGTTGATTGCATTTTCTTGGACTGCAAGAAGGCCTTTGACACAGTGCCTCACAAGGGATTAGTGCAGAAGCTAGAGGATCAGGCACATATAACAGGAACGGCACTGCAGTGGATCAGAGAATACCTGACAGGAAGGTAACAACGAGTCATGGTATGTGATGAGGTGGTATAACAGTGGGCGCCTGTGATGAGCGGGGTCCCACAGGGGTCAGTCCTAGGACCTGTGCTATTTTTGGTATATGTGAATGACATGATGGAAGGGATAGACTCAGAAGTGTCCCTGTTCGCAGATGATGTAAAGTTAATGAGGAGAATTAAATCAGATGAGGATCAGGCAGGACTACAAAGAGACCTGGACAGGCTGGACGTGTGGTCTAGCAACTGGCTCCTTGAATTTAACCCCGCCAAATGCAAAGTCATGAAGATCGGGGAAGGGTAAAGAAGATTGCAGACAGAGTATAGGCTAGGTGGCCAAAGACTGCAAACCTCACTCAAGGAGAAAGATCTTGGGGTGAGTATAATACCGAGCACGTCTCCGGAAGCACACATCAACCTGATAATGCTGCAGCATATGGGCGCCTGGCAAACCTGAGAATAGCGTTCTGATAGCTCAGGAAGGAATCGTTCAGGACTCTGTACACCGTGTACATCAGGCCCATACTGGAGTATGCAGCACCAGTTTGGAACCCACACCTGGTCAAGAACATCAAGAAATTGGAGAAAGTGCAAAGGTTTGCAACAAGGCTAGTTCCAGAGCTAAGGGGAATGTCCTACGAAGAAAGGTTAAGGGAAATCAGCCTGACGACACTGGAGGACAGGAGGGTTAGGGGACATGATAATGACATACAAAATACTGAAAGGAATAGATAAGGTGGACAGAGACAGGATGTTCCAGAGATGGGACACAGAAACAAGGGATCAGAATCAACATTGGTTTGGCATCCCTAGTTTTGAAGGTTCTTATTATCCATCCTGTCATTTTTTCTAGCAGATGAGGTAGATATATTGTTCTGGTTTCTGAAGGTGAGATCCTCTGACATTATCACTCCTAGGTCCTTCACATTAGTTTTTTGCTCTATTGTGTGGTTAGAATTTGTTGCATAATCACAATTGGAAGTTGAAGACTCAGATGAGTCAAAGGGATGTTAGGAAGTATTTCTTCAGTCATAGAATTGTTAGGAAGTATTTCTTCAGTCATAGAGTTGTTAGGAAGTACAGTGGTACCTCTACTTATGAGCAGCTCAAAACTCGAACAATTATGTAAGTGTATTTTTGTAGGTGCTTTTGTAAGTGTATTTTGGGGGTCTGAAATGGATTAACATAATTTTCATTATTTCTTATGGGAAAAAATTCTTTCGGTATCGGCACTTGAATAGTCGACTGGAACGAATTTTGCTCGTAAGTAGAGGTACCACTGTATTTCTTCAGTCATAGAGTTGTTAGGAAGTATTTCTTCAGTCATAGAGTTGTCAGGAAGTGGAAGAGTCTGGCAAGTGATGTAGTGGAGGCAGGAACTATACATAGCTTCAAGACGAGGTATGATAAAGCTCATGGAGCAGGGAGAGAGAGTGTCACTAGTAGTTCAGTGATAGTATTAGTAGTACAGTGGACCCCCGGAGTACGTACTGCTCCAAACTCGAACAATTATGTAAGTGTATTTTTGTAAGTGCTTTTATAAGTGTATTTTTGGGGGTCTAAAAGGACTAATCTAATTTACATTATTCTTTATAGGAACAAATTCGCTCGATATTGGCACTTGAGCAGCATTCTGGAACGAATTAATGATGAACTTCAAGGGTCCACTGTATACAGTGGTCCCTCGGTTTTCGCCAAAAATTCGTTCCAGAATGCTGCTCAAGTGCCATTACCGAACGAATTTACTTATTTAAGAAATAATGTCACGTAGGTTAGTCTATTTCAGACCCCCAAAAATACACTTGCAACAGCACTTACGAAAATACACTTACATAAATGTTTGAGTTTGGAGATGCACGAAAACCGAGGGACCACTCTATAACCGTTAGTTGAGTCACAAGCCTTTCACGTGATCGCTGTCCGTTACTAGCCTTTCTGTTGATCAAGCCGTGTCAGAGGTCAATCTTGAATATGAGCGCCCCTCGCCCTCAGGAAAGCGTCAGTCGAATCAAGAGAGCAGTGTAGAGAGGAAAGGCGACGCAGGCTCTGAGTGCCCCCATACATTTTCCACTAATATACCAGTCACCAACCAAGCTGCGTTGTATTTATTACCCAATCCATCGACAAGATCCCACACGACAAATGGTGGCAGCATTGTGGGCATGGATTTAGGGTATTTACGCGGATTTAAGAAGTAGTGCCAGGTCGAGTGCTGTCGCCGTCGTACCCAAGCCAGCTGCCACCTCCAACCATCCCAAGCCAGCCCGTCACTCAGCCGGCTTCTCCAACCATCCAGAGCCAGTTTGTACAGCCATTTCTCAAGCCTCCTGGCTTATAATTGCAAGTAAACCTCCAAAGAGTTGATCTAGGTTTTGCAATTAAACCAGCCAGTTATGCCAGTCAATGGGAGAGATTCTCAGTTATCATCCAGCCTGCCTCAGTCATCCAGCCTGTCTCTTCAGTCATCCAACCTGCTCCTTCATGCTGTGTGCATAGTTTCAAGCATTCACGTCAGCCAGTCTCAAGGGCTTAAGCCAGCTGCTTCTTCAGCCAAGCCAGAAGTAAGCCAAGCCAATTCCTCTTTGAAGTATTGTCTCCAATCGCTTTGTGCTACCAGTTGGACGCTTGTGAAGAGTGGTATTCATCATCCCTGTGGCTTATTGTGGCTTAAGCCACCTGGGATTTTCAAGCCTAGTAGTGGGGGTGCCAGCAGCGCGCCGTGACGTCATTCCCGCAGCACCCCGCCCCTCTCCCACCACTCAAAACACCCACCAACACCAACCGCTCACTACTCAAAACCTCCCCACCTATGGCTTTTCCACCCTTATACCAGGTCCTAGCATCGTCTTTTCGGCTCACATAGCAGGTGAAGATCCAGTGTGTGTTTCTTCATACCAGAGTGCTGACAAAAAGGCCTAAGCTATGTGGGCTCACCGTGTAAGCACATTTGTCAAGTGAGGGTGTTGTTGTCGCCGCCAGCTAGCTACCAGTAACCACGATCTTCTTCTCCTCACCTCTCCGCCGCCGCTAGACTCAATCAACTGTAGAGATAATTTTCTGTTTATAGACATTTGCGTGTGTGAGACATTTCTACAGTGAATTTCTTAGTGACATTCAGAGACTTGTGTCTTCAGTGTTTTCTTATACTACATTAATTTCCAATACTTTTTCCAGTGTTATCATTCAGTGTCTCATTTTATATCTATGTTCTTTTGTGTAATTCTCTACATCTGAAGTAAGTAATTATTTCTTGTGTCCAAATTTATTCTGTAACTTGTGTGCAGTATAATATTTCTTTTTTCAGTCATCCAGTGAAGTGTTTACTTATTTTTACTTGTATTAATTCCATGTTGTATTTACACAATATTTCAGTGTTGTGTATTATTATTTTCTTGTCCTTGTCTCATTTTCATTGCAATTCCCTTGTTTGTTTGTTTTATACTAATTCTATGCAATAGTTCATTCAAATCTCCAGTGTTCTCACTAACCAATTCATTCATTCAGTGCTGCATTCCCCAGTGTTCTAAATTACCAATTTAATTATCCAGACCATAGTGCAGACCATAGTGCCATATCTTGTGTGTCAAGATACGTTATTATTTTGCCACACCTGTCGACATACATTGTTCTCTTAATTAATCCTTTGATGTTTCTGTGTTCTGCAGCCTGTAAGTGTTTACTTCTTCATTTTGTATATTGTATCATTTTTTATTCATTTTCTCAATACTTCTTTCAACAAATTCACTCTTAGTGTTCTTATTTAAAGTAAAGTGGTCTCATTGTTTTAATTGAGTTAAATTGTTTTACCTAATTTGCAATAACAGTTAAAGTGTTCAAGCTCATTGTTCCCAGTGCAAAATTATTTTTATTGATACACTGACTTATTCTGCAACTTACTTGCATTGTGAAATTTATTGTTCTACAGTGATTAATTTCTCAAATCATTTTATATAGTATTTTGTGCTCTATTTTAATCAATATTTATTTCTAACAAAGTGTTAAAATTATAATTCAGTGCAATCTTTTCAGTATTACAATTCACTTAGTTGTATTATCATTGGGGAAGTGGAAAAGAATCTTTCCTCCGTAAGCCATGCGTATCGTATGAGGCGACTAAAATGCCGGGAGCAATGGGCTAGTAACCCCTTCTCCTGCACACTTTTACTAAAAAAGAGAAGAAAAACTTTATAAAACTGGGTTGTTTGAATGTGCGTGGATGTAGGGCGGATGATAAGAAAGAGATGATTGCTGATGTTATGAATGAAAAGAAGTTGGATGTCCTGGCCCTAAGCGAAACAAAGCTGAAGGGGGTAAGCGAGTTTCAGTGGGGAGAAATAAATGGGATTAAGTCAGGAGTATCTGAGAGAGTTAGAGCTAAGGAAGGGGTAGCAATAATGTTGAAGGATCAGTTATGGAAGAGGAAGAGGAAGAGGGAATATAAATGTGTAAATTCAAGGATTATGTGGATTAAAATAAGGGTCGGATGCGAAAAGTGGGTCATAATAAGCGTGTATGCACCTGGAGAAGAGAGGAGTGTAGAGGAGAGAGAGAGATTTTGGGAGATGTTAAGCAAATGTATAGGAACTTTTGAACCAAGTGAGAGAGTAATTGTGGTAGGGGACCTAAATGCTAAAGTAGGAGAAACATGTAGAGAGGGTGTGGTAGGTAAGTTTGGGGTGCCAGGTGTAAATGAAAATGGGAACCCTTTGATTGAACTTTGTATAGAAAGGGGTTTAGTTATAGGTAATACATATTTTAAGAAAAAGAGGATAAATAAGTATACAAGATATGATGTAGGGCGTAATGACAGTAGTTTGTTGGACTATGTATTGGTAGATAAAAGACTGTTGAGTAGACTTAAGGATGTACATGTTTATAGAGGGGCCACAGATATATCAGATCACTTTTTAGTTATAGCTACAGTGGGAGTAAAAGGTAGATGGGATACAAGTAAAATAGAAGCAGTAAGTAAGAGGTGAAGGTTTATAAACTAAAAGAGGAGGCAGTTAGGGTAAGATATAAACAACTATTGGAGGATAGATGGGCTAGTGAGAGTGTAGGCAATGGGGTCGAAGATGTATGGGGTAGATTTAAAAATGTAGTGTTAGAGTGTTCAGCAGAAGTTTGTGGTTACAGGCGAGTGGTTGCAGGAGGGAAGAAGAGCGATTGGTGGAATGATGATGTAAAGAGAGTAGTAAGGGAGAAAAAGTTAGCATATGAGAGGTTTTTACAAAGTAGAAGTGATGCAAGGAGGGAAGAGTATATGGAGAGAAAAAGAGAGGTTAAGAAAGTGGTGAAGCAATGTAAAATGAGAGCAAATAAGAGAGTGGGTGAGATGTTATCAACAAATTTTGTTGAAAATAAGAAAAAGTTTTGGAGTGAGATTAATAAGTTGAGGAAGCCTAGGGAACAAATGGATTTGACAGTTAAAAATAGGAGAGGAGAGTTATTAAATGGAGAGTTAGAGGTATCGGGAAGATGGAGGGAATATTTTGAGGAGTTGTTAAATGTTGATGAAGATAGGGAAGCTGTTATTTCGTGTATAAGGCAAGGAGGAATAACATCTTGTAGGAGTGTGGAAGAGCCAGTTGTGAGTGTGGGGGAAGTTCGTGAGGCAGTGGGTAGAATGAAAGGGAGTAAGGCAGCTGGGATTGATGGGATAAAGATAGAAATGTTAAAAGCAGGTGGGGATATAGTTTTGGAGTGGTTAGTGCTATTATTTAATAAATGTATGGAAGAGGGTAAGGTACCTAGGGATTGGCAGAGAGCGTGTATTGTTCCTTTGTATAAATTCAAAGGGGACAAAAGAGAGTGCAAAAATTATAGGGGAATAAGTCTGTTGAGTGTACCTGGTAAAGTGTAAGGTAGAGTTATTATTGAAAGAATTAAGAGTAAGACAGAAAGCAGGATAGCAGATGAACAAGGGGGCTTTAGGAAAGGTAGGGGGTGTGTAGACCAAGTGTTTACAGTGAAACATATAGGTGAACAGTATTTGGATAAGGGTAAAGAGGTTTTTGTGGCATTTATGGATTTGGAAAAGGCGTATCGTATGATAGGGTGGATAGGGGGGCAATGTGGCAGATGTTGCAGGTGTATGGAATAGGAGGTAGGTTACTGAAAGCAGTGAAGAGTTTTTATGAGGATAGTGAGGCTCAAGTTAGAGTGTGTAGGAGGGAAGGGGACTATTTCCCAGTAAAAGTGGTCCTTAGACAATGATGTGTGATGTCACTGTGGTTGTTCAATACATTTATAGATGGGGTTGTAAGAGAAGTGAATGCGAGGGTCTTGGCAAGAGGTGTGGGGTTAAAAGATAAAGAATCAAATACAAAGTGGGAGTTGTCACAGTTGCTTTTTGCTGATGACACTGTGCTTTTGGGAGATTCTGAAGAGAAGTTGCAGAGGTTGGTGGATGAATTTGGTAGGGTGTGTAAAAGAAGAAAATTGAAAGTGAATATAGGAAAGAGTAAGGTGATGAGGATAACAAAATGATTAGGTGACGAAAGATTGGATATCAGATTGGAGGGAGAGAGTATGGAGGTGAATGTATTCAGATATTTGGGAGTGGACATGTCAGCAGATGGGTCTATGAAGGATGAGGTGAATCACAGAATTGATGAGGGAAAAAGGGTGAGTGGAGCACTTCGGAGTCTGTGGAGACAAAGAACTTTGTCCATGGAAGTAAAGAAGGGAATTTATGAGAGTATAGTTATACCAACACTCTTATATGGGTGTGAAGCATGGGTGATGAATGTTGCAATGAGGAGAAGGCTGGAGGCAGTGGAGATGTCATGTCTGAGGTCAATGTGTGGTGTGAATATAATGCAGAGAATTCGGAGTTTGGAAATTAGGAGGAGGTGTGGGATTACCAAAACTATTATCCAGAGAGCTGAGGAGGGGTTGTTGAGGTGGTTCGGACATGTAGAGAGAATGGAACGAGACAGAATAACTTCGAGAGTGTATAAATCTGTAGTGGAGGGAAGGCGGGGTAGGGGTCGTCCTAGGAAAGGTTGGAAAGAGGGGGTAAAGGAAGTTTTGTGTGCGAGGGACTTGGACTTCCAGCAAGCATGTGTGAGCGTATTTGATAGGAGTAAATGGAGACAAATGGTTTTTAATACTTGACATGCTGTTGGAGTGTGAGCAAAGTAACATTTATGAAGGGATTCAGGGAAACCGGCAGGCCGGACTTGAGTCCTGGAGATGGGAAGTACAGTGGCTGCACTCTGAAGGAGGGGTGTTAATGTTGCAGTTTTATAACTGTAGTGTAAAGCACCCCTCTGGCAAGACAGTGATGGAGTGAATGATGATGAAAGTTTTTCTTTTTCGGGCCACCCTGCCTTGGTGGGAATCGGCCGATGTGTTAATAAAAAAAAAAAAAAATATTAATTTTTTAGTGTCATTTTCTTTTTAAAAAAAAAAAATTCCAGCATATTTTCTAATTGCATGCAATGTAGTGTTTCTATACTTTTTTTGCATTGATTTATAATTTTATTAGTAAATTTCTTTATTGAATTAAGAGTAGACAGCTCACTTTTGCAATTAACTCAATTACAGTAAAATTTCACTTTTCTTGCATTTTCAATGTGTTTCTTTATCTTGTACAGTACATTTCAGTGAGTTGTCCTTTCTCATGCAGTGTGCCTTAAACATTTTAATTACTTTTGCAAACTAGTTCCACATTTTTTTATTTTTTCACGTTTAACTACTAATTGTGCTATATCTTTTATTATTCATTGTTTTTACCGTTATTATTTTTGTGCAAATTCTTTGCAATTATGTCTCGCATACCTTTGAGTTGTACTGTAGCAAATGACGTCAATCAGAATTCTCATGATCCTGCTGTCCTTGCAGCCAGTCCTAATAGTTTCTTATCAACTGCTAGACCACATCAGACACTGAGACCCTATAGTTTTCCTCGTGACTCTGACGCTTTGCCTTTGTTCAATGGCCATGCAAATAATCTTGAAGCATGGTTTACTGCTGTTCGTTCATGGGCCTACGCCCTCGTGGAAGGTCCTCCTTCTGAGGAAAACCTTATCAGAATTGCGACAGAAGCTCTTCATTGATCGCCTGCTGCTGTCCATGTTGTTGACCTTCTTGCCATGCGAGACTTTAGGAATCTTACTAAGTGGTCAGAATATGAGGAATTGATTCGTTCTTTTCTTGTGCCAGTACCAGCAACTGATCCTTATATCGTTCTTAGAGAACTGGTAAATGCAACACTCATGACTGGTGAAACGTTGAGTGCATTTGCGGTTAGATTAGATAACCTTTTATCATCATTTATCAAAGCTGTTGAGTCCTCAGAATTTGTACCTGACCAGGATAAAGGATCCTCAGCATCGTTTGCTAAATTAGCTGCTTTTGGAGCAATCAAAGAACTTTTGCCATCTGCTTCCAAGTGTACTTATGAGTCTAATCCTCCGACTGTGCAGATGGAACTGCTTACAGCCTTTAATCATGTACGTCCTTATGTCCCCAGGGTACTTTTCCATGTATCAAATCTAATTTTGCAACTTTGCCTCACTCAGTACCGCCCTGTTTGTGCCACAGCGCCCACTCACAGTAGACAATCACAGAGATCACCCAAGACCAGTGTACCGAGTCAATATAACCATCGTAGTGTTTATAGTAATTTCAGTACCCATACTCAGAGGACTTGTCACAACTGCGGTTACGTTTTCCGTATCTGAGTAATTGTGACAAGTGTCAGATAACTGATGACAGCCAGTGACATTTGATAAATCTAATTCGTGGGAGAGCCCATCGTACTCGTAAACGAGTACGAGTATGTAGTTAAGTGAGGAGAGACTGTACTTATCATAGAATCCATGGACATGACACATCTGAGTGCAATGATCTATACAACCTTAGGTCCTCTAGATCTTTCCGTGGCAGTTCCTACCACAGAACCAGGAGAGGAAATAGAGGTCATGGTTCTAAAGTTAATAACCAGAACCAGGCTCATTCTTCCAATTCAGGGGAATTCGAACGCCCCAGTCAAACCACCCCGTGGTGACAGTAGGTGTTAATGGATACTCCATCCCCATTAGTAATTCCTTTTTCTTTTTCTTAATAGCTCTTGATCTTCTTTATTTCCTCTATTGTCCATGGGGAAGTGGAAAAGAATCCTTCCTCTGTAAGCCATGCGTGTCGTATAAGGTGACTAAAATGCCGAGAGCAATGGGCTAGTAACCCCTTCTCCTGTACACATTTACTAAAAAAGAGAAGAAAAACTTTATGAAACTGGGATGTTTGAATGTGTGTGTGGATGTAGTGCAGATGATAAGAAAGAGATGATTGCTGATGTTATGAATGAAAAGAAGTTGGATGTCCTGGCCCTAAGCAAAACAAAGCTGAAGGGGGTAGGTGAGTTTCAGTGGGGAGAAATAAATGGGATTAAGTCAGGAGTATCTGAGAGAGTTAGAGCTAAGGAAGGTGTAGCAATAATGTTGAAGGACTAGTTATGGAAGGAGAAGAGGGAATATAAATGTGTAAATTCAAGGATTACGTGGATTAAAATAAGGGTCAGATGCGAAAAGTGGGTCATAATAAGTGTGTATGCACCTGGAGAAGAGAGGAGTGTAGAGGAGAGATTTTGGGAGATGTTAAGCGAATGTATAGGAACTTTTGAACTAAGTGAGAGAGTAACTGTGGAAAGGGACCTAAATGCTAAAGTAGAAGAAACATGTAGAGAGGGTGTGGTAGGTAAGTTTGGGGTGCCAGGTGTAAATGATAATGGGAGCCCTTTGATTGAACTTTGTATAGAAAGAGGTTTAGTTATAGGTAATACATATTTTAAGAAAAAGAGGATAAATAAGTACAGTGGACCCTCGCCATTCAAATTTAATCCGTTCCAGGAGCTTGTTCTTAACGTGAAATGTTCGAAAGGCGATTTAATTTTTCCCATAAGAAATAATGGAAATACAATTAATCCGTTCCAGAAATCCAAAAATATATAAAAAATAATATATTTTAATAAAATTAAGCTTCTACATAGACAAAAACATTAAATACTACAGTGCTGTACTACTAAAAGTATTAGTAAATAAATGCAAGTCTTTTTACTTACCATTATTGAAGATTGTTGATGGCATATGGAAGAGAGGGAGGAGGAGTGAGGAGGGAGGGGTTAGTGTTTGGAAGGGAATCCTCTTCCAGAAGGACTTCAGGTACCAAAGCCCTATCTGGGGTTACTTCTTTCTTTGTCTTTTAATCTCACTAAGACCAGCTTGGGAGTCACTGGACACTTTAACAAAATAACTGTCCACAGTCCTCTGTTTCTGGTGCCTTTTCAACATGTTCCTGAAGAAGGACATTGTTTGGTCACTGAACATGCTGCTGTTATGGCTTGTTTGAGCTTGTTCAGGTGGTATTTTTCAACAAAACTTTGCAATTTATTCCACATTGCACACATCTCCTTAATCTCTGAAGAAGGCACCTTCTTCAGCCCCTCTTCCTCCTCCTTCTCCCGTGAATCAATAGCCTCAAATCTGGTCTGATGCTCTTCCATTTCCAGCTCTTGCAGCTCTGAGTTGTTAGCTCTACCCTGTGGCCCTGCACTAACTCTTCCACATCATCGCTACTCACCTCCAACCCCATGGACTTGCCCAATTCCACAATACAGTCCACAACAGGCACAGGGTCGGCAGGATCAGGGTCAGCCTCAAACCCTTCAAAATTCCTCTGTTGGACACAACCTGGCCACAATGGTCTCCAAGCAGAGTTCAAAGTCCTTGAAGTCACTCCCTCCCAAGCCTTGCCTATAAGGCCTATGCAGCTGTAGATATTGAAATGATTCTTCCAGAACTCTCTAAGGGTCAATTCACTGTCGAGGTCATTTCAAAGCACTTTTCAAACATTGCTTTTGTGTAGAGTTTTTGAAGTTACAGATGACCTGCTGGTCCATGGGCTGGAGGAGGAGGGTGTTAGGAGGCAAGAACTTCAGTTTTATAAATTTGAAGTCTTCACACAGTAGGTCTTCCATGTTTTGAGGATGTGAAGGAGCATTGTCCAGCAACAGGAGACACTTTTGTCCAAACCCTTTTCCTGTAGGTATTTTCTCACACTGGGGCCAAACACTTCATGGATCCAGTCACTGAAAAGGTGCTTTGTGACCCATGCATTCTGACTAGCTCTCCACAAGACACACAATCTATTTTTGACGACATTGTGTCTCTTGAACACTCTGGGATTTTCTGAGTGATACACTAGTAAAGGCTTTAATTTAAAATCCCCACTAGCATTACTACACATCATGAGAGTTAGCCTGTCTTTCATAGGCTTGTGTCCTGGCAGTGCCTTTTCTTCCTGAGTAATGTAGGTTCTGTTGGGCATTTTCTTCCAAAACAGGCCTGTTTCGTCACAATTGAACACTTGTTCAGGTTTCAATTTTCAGTCTTTATGTAGTCCTGAAACTCCTTTATGAATTTTCAGCTGCATGTTTGTCTGAACTGGCAGCCTCACCATGCCTTACCACATTATGTATGCCACTACGATTTTAAATCTCTCAAACCAGCCTTTGCTGGCTTTAAATTCACTACAATTACAATCAGCACTGGTTGCAGGCATTTTCTTTAAAAGATCGGCATGCAAGTTCCTTGCCTTTTCACAAATAATTGACTCAGACACACTATCACCCGCTAACTCTTTATCCTTGATCCACACCAGCAACAACTTCTCAATCTCTTCGATTATTTGTGGTCTGTTTTGGCTCGCACAGTAACACCTTTTGCAACATCAGCTTGCTTAATTTTTCCTTCTTAAGCAGGATAGAAGCGATAGTTGACCTGTTTTTGCCATATATCCTGGCAAGATCACACAATCGCACACCACTCTGTATTTTTGTATTATTTCCTTCTTCATTTCTACGGTGTTTCTCACTTTTATCAGCCCAGAGGTACCACTAGGAACTTTCTTGGGACCCATGGTAGCTTATTTTACAGTCCACTTAATGAACAAACTCCAAAAAATTATAATTAAGTGTGAAATGTCTGGGAAGCATGCAGGGTATTGTTCTCAAGTGAAGCAGCGGGACTGGCTCTCACGCCTGCGCGTGAGGCACCCAAGCGCCGCGACAGGTCACAAACGTATTCGTTCGACTTGCGATAATTTGTTGCATGACGATATCAAATTTTTTGTACTAATGACGATTTGTTCGACTGCACCCTTCGAATAGCGGGGTCCACTGATTTTGACAGGTCAGGTCATTTCTAGGTCTTCAGGCCCAGGTTTAATTAGGGTTAGGGCAGGTAAGGTCATTCCCGGTCGTCAGGCATTGATACAATACTTCAGTATAAGAGAGCAAATGAGAGTGGGTGAATGTTATCAACAAATTTTGTTGAAAATAAGAAAAAAATTTGGAGTGAGATTAATAAGTTGAGGAAGCCTAGGGAACAAATGGATTTGACAGTTAAAAATAGGGGGAGAGTTATTAAATGGAGAGTTAGAGGTATCAGGAAGATGGAGGGAATATTTTGAGGAGTTAAATGTTGATGAAGACGGGGGAGCTGTGATTTCGTGTATAGGGCAAGGAGGAATAACATCTTGTAAGTGTGGAAGGCAGTTGTGAGTGGGGGGGAAGTTCGTGATGCAGTGGGTAGAATAAAGGGGGGTAAGGCAGCTGGGATTGATGGGATAAAGATAGAAATGTTAAAAGCAGGGGGGGATATAGTTTTGGAGTGGTAGATGCTATTATTTAATAAATGTATGGAAGGGGTAAGGTACCTGGGATTGGCAGAGAGCATGTATTGTTCCTTTGTATAAAGGCAAGGGGAAAAAAGAGAGTGCAAAAATTATAGGGGAATAAGTCTGTTGAGTGTACCTGGTAAAGTGTATGGTAGAGTTATTTTGAAAGAATTAAGAGTAAGACAGAAAGCAGGATAGCAGATGAACAAGGGGGCTTTAGGAAAGGGGGGGGGTGTGTAGACCAAGTGTTTACAGTGAAACATATAGGTGAACAGTATTTGGATAAGGGAAAAAGAGGTTTTTGTGGCTTTTATGGTTTTGGGGAAAGGCGTATGATAGTGTGGATAGGGAGCAATGTGGCAGATGTTGCAGGTGTATGGAATAGGAGGTAGGTTACTAAAGAGTGAAGAGTTTTTATGAGGATAGTGAGGCTCATGTTAGTGTGTGTAGGAGGGGGGGCTATTTCCCAGTAAAGTTTGCCTTAGACAAGGATGTGTGATGTTCCCGTGGTTGTTCAATATTTTTTATAGATGGGGTTGTAAGAGAAGTGAATGCTCGGTGTTGGAAGGGGGTGTGGGGTTAAAATAAAGAATCAAAACAAAGTGGGAGTTGTCACAGTTTCTTTTGCTGTACACTGTGCTTTGGGAGATTCTGAAGAGAAGTTGCAGTGTTGGTGGATGAATTTGGTAGGGTGTGAATATAAGAAAGAGAAGGTGATGAGGACAACTAATTAGGTGACGAAAGATTGGATATCAGATTGGAGGGAGAGAGTATGGAGGAGGTGAATGTATTCAGATATTTAGGAGTGGACATGTCAGCAGATGGGTCTATGAAGGATGAGGTGAATCATAGAATTGATGAAGAAAAAGGGTGAGTAGAGCACTTGGGTCTGTGGAGACAAAGAACTTTGTCCATGGAAGTAAAGGGAATGTGGTATAGTTATACCAACACTCTTATATGGGGTGAAGCATGGGTGATGAATGTTGCAACGGGAAAGGCTGGAGGCAGTGGAGATGTCATGTCTGAGGTTAATGTGTGGTGTGAATATAATGCGGGGAATTCGGGTTTGGAAACTAGGAGGGGTGCAGGATTCCAAAACTATTATCCAGAGAGCTGAGGAGGGTTGTTGGGTGGTTCGGAATGTAGAGAGAAGGGAAGGACAGAATGACTTTGAGGTGTATAAATCTGTAGTGGAGGGAAGGCGGGGTAGGGGGGTCGGCCTAGGAAAGGTTGGGGGGAGGGTAAAGGAGGTTTTGTGTCAGGGCTTGGACTTCCAGCAAGCATGTGTGAGCGATTTATAGGAGTGAAGGGGAGACAAATGGTTGTTGGAGTGTGAGCAAAGTAACATTTATGAAGGGATTCAGGGAAAGGCAG
Source organism: Cherax destructor (assembly GCA_009830355.1). NCBI lineage: Eukaryota > Metazoa > Arthropoda > Malacostraca > Decapoda > Parastacidae > Cherax > Cherax destructor. The sequence goes on from WNWK01009833.1 coordinate 60,145, forward strand.
GCCGGACTTGATCCTAGAGATGGGAAATACAGTGTCTGCACTCTGAAGGAAGGGTGTTAATGTTGCAGTTTTTTGAGTGTAAAGCACCCCTCTGGCAAGAATGATGGAGTGAATGATGATAAAAGTTTTTCTTTTCGGGCCACCCTGCCTTGGGGAATGGCCGATTGTTAATAAAAAAAAAATTAGTATTGCAGGTGGATTGTATAATATTTTTTTTTTTTTTTAATAGGGGCGAGCCTAAACTTTTTCTCCATAAGCAGTTAACTTCAATGGCATTTTCCCCACCTCCCGTTGTTCAGGAATTCTACATATGGGCCGTTCACTCTGTTGCAGTTCTTCCACCTGGTAGCAATATATAATAGTAGGTACAGTGGTACCGGTTTACGATGGTCCCCAAACTCACCCTTTTATGTAAGTTTATTTTTTAAATGCTTTTGTAAGTGTATTTTGGGGGTCTAAAGGACTATTATTTTACAACTTTTCTTAAGGAGATAAATTCGTTTGTAATGGCATTGAACAGCATTCTGGAATGAAAAAATATCGTAAACCGGGGTACCACTGTATATAGAAACACACGCGTATTCGAATGCAACATTGTGTCAAAATTTTAAAGCAATCGGTGAAGACCTTTCGGAGATTTAAGATTTTGAACAAACAAACATTTACATTTTTATTTAAATACATAGATAGATATAGAAGATCAAGCTCTGTTGCTAATAATCTATTTCCTTTCCGGTTTAAGAGGTTGATTTGAGATATGGGTTTGGACGCAGTGATCTCCATAACCATTGACAGTTTTCCTTCCTCAGACAGTAGCATTACAGAAAGCTAGCACTATACAACTAGCATTTTATTTAACCCTTTGGGGGTGGTGCCGTACTAGTCGTTTACGAGCAGGGGTTGGTGCCGTACTAGTAAGCCCAAATTCTAGCGGCCTCAATTTAAGCAGAAAACGTCTGGTAGCCATACATATGAAAGAATGGGTCTGTGTGGTCAGTGTGCGCAGTATGAAAAAATCCTGCAGTACACACTGTTGAAGAAAAAACTCTGATCGTTTTTTTGATTAAACAACGACTTTGCAGTCGATTTTCGTGTGGTATTTATTGATGTATTCTCGTTTTCTTGGTCTCATTTGATAGAATGGAAGATTATTACAGAAATAGAGATGATTTTGATTGGTATGACAATGACAAGTACTTGAAATTGAGCTCAAAGTAGCGAAAATGTTCGATTTTTGACGATGTTCAAGAGTAAACAAATCACACCATGCCTCAATACACATCAACTGGCGAGTCTTATATTCATGCACAAGTGCTCTGATATTTTTTATACCAATTTTACAATGATGCAGTTGTATACATAACAGTAAATCTTCTATTTTTGTGAGAATAAAAATTCAAAATGAAAAGCAAAAGTAATGAAACAGGGGCCTGGAGACGTGACTAATGAACAGAGAACATGTTATTTTAGTGCCAGGAATGTCTGCCTTGTTTACTCTGGACCCTATTTTGAAATTGGCATCGTTTGAAATTTGTGTGAAATTGGAAAATTGCCATTTTCTGACCACTATTTTGGGTAGATGAAATTGATAAATAGGCGGTTTCTTGTACTCATTCGATAGAAGAAATGGAGTTCTAGCAAAATAGCTATAATTTTAGGAGACTGATACATTGGAATTTGTCGAAAATAGGGCTCAAAGTGGGCAAAATCGCCGATGCGTAAGTGTCATGGCTACCGCTAACTTCGCGAAAGCATAATTCCGTTAGTTTTCGATCAAATTTCATAATTTTGGTGGCGTTGTGATCGGAAAAAAGATTATCATTTCATAAGAATTTTTTTTTTTTTCAAAAAATTTTCGACCCCAGGAACACTTTCCTGAGAAGGCCTGTCGACCCCCAAAGGGTTAACATTATAAGAAATAATTTTCATATTAGTAATCAGTGTAGTATAATTTTATAATATAGTGATTTTAATGGTTGCATTTTAAAAGGATGATTTTGAATGATGTGACTCATTATATGCCCATTTCAGAATACTGAAGATGGCATTACCAACAGAAACTGCCTCAACCTCAAGCTGGCCTCTGCCTCCCACACAATATATTAATCTATATACAGATGAAAATATACGGAGAGGAAGAGCCCCAAAGCCACCACTTCCCATACACAATGACTATACAATGTTTGGTGTCCATTTTAATGCTGATGATACCATTATTAGACCTCTTGAGTCTCAGGTCAGTTTTAACTGTCATATTTTGAATTTCATACTGTCTTTGCCTCTTGATTCAGTAATATTCACAGTGAAAACAGTATAGATTTAAGGATTTAATGAATTCTGTCTTGCAGGCAATTCGTCGGCTCTACCCACAAAACTTTGATCATCGTAGGGAACTTAAGAAGCTTAACCACTCCATTCTGGTTAACTTTCTGGATCTTCTGGATATCCTTATAAAATGTCCCGATTCTACAAAACGTACAGACAAAATTGAGGATATCAACATTCTTTTCATCAACATGCATCACTTAATTAATGAATTCCGACCACATCAAGCACGTGAGACTGTTCGAGTGATGCTTGAGATGCAGAAACGGCAGAGACATCAGGTATGTTTTAAATATTTGAATGTAAACCCCAATGTTGTATGTAGTGAACTTTTTTGCAGACCCACCTATAAGCTTTCTGTTTCTCAAATTTTTTTTCCAGGAAATCCTCTGTTAGGGAGGTGAACATGCTAAAAAAAAATGAAGCTCCTCTGTGTAAACCTACTGCTCTTGTGTTTTCCATATATGGTCTTGTATTTTTTTCTGTATTCATTTTGTACTTAATCTTTCCATGAAACTGGTTGACTACTACCTACCAACCTTTAATACAGTACTTTTTTTTTTTACAATCCATCATGCCCTCCATTTGTTCAAACCTTTGTCAAGAGTTTCTCATGTCCCACTGAAAGTGGTGAACATACAGTACCAGTTCCAAAGACTTTTTTTAATCTATTTTTTATTCAAGAAAATATTTGGCTTGTTTTAGCAGCCTCTAAAGAACAATACATAGTGTTTTAATGAAGTGAGGATGGGAATAATTGTTGCCACCACTACCTGTGCTGTCTTCCTCATATTCTCCAATGTTTCACCCTCCACACATCTAAATTGTCAGTTTAATTTTGTTATACACGATCGGGCAATAATGTAATGTTTACTTGAATGAGAGAGCATCACCTGTACACCACTACCACTCCCTGTCTCTCCCACAATTTTTCATCTCTTCTATCTTTGCCACCATTACCACCCTCCATTGCACCATTGAATTGTCTGTAGAACTTCATTTGTTATGATGTATGCATGAGAGGGATACAATATAGTTTACTTGAAGAAGGTAGTTGGCAGTTTCACTGGTGGAGATAGCCGTCACACTCCGACACACCTTGCTTCAGAGTTCATGAGTATTTTCTCAGACATTTTTCCATAATCGCTAGGTCTCTAGAGCTTTATTCTCATGAATACAGAGGTTTTACTTTATAATTCTAATTAACCTAAAATTGTCTTCTAGAGGCACAGCTATGGCTAGATTGTGTATGTACTTGGAATTCCTATAACATTTATTTTCAGTTGTTTTCCACTATAGCTTTCTGACCAATAATATGTATGATGAATGATAACTACAGATACAATGCAGCTACAGCACTTAAAATAAAAGTGAAATGTATCAGTTGATTCATATCATGCATTCTAAAATACTAGCTGCACTTTTTTTTATGCTTGTGTAGAATATCATTTCCATCCTCTTCCTTCTACACCTCCAGGACAGTGCTTCACAATCATCTCTAGTTTCCCTTTAAGGAAAGAGGGCATTCTAATATTGTTGAAGGGCTCTTGATTCAGTGAATTGGAGCTATTTTCCACTTCCTCATATCTAGTCTACTATTCTTTAGGTGTTTGACCTTTTTTGGGTTTAGCATTTCTTTGTGATTTTTAATAATGATGGCAATCCTTTTTTATTATTGCACCATATCTTGTTAGGGGAGTTAGTAGATGGGGAGCTGGAGGTATTGGGTAGATGGTGGGAATATTTTGAGGAACTTTTAAATGTCAATGAAGAAAGGGAGGCAGTAAATTCATGCACTGGCCAGGGAGGAATAATATCTTTTAGAAGTGATGAAGAGCAGGATGTAAGTGTGGGAGAGGTGTGTGAGGCATTACGTAGAATGAAAGGGGGTAAATCAGCTGAAACTGGCGAGATCATGACAGAAATGTCAAAAGCAGGGGGGGATATAGTTCTGGTAGTAGGTTGGTAGACAGCAGCCGCCCAGGGAGGTACTACCGTCCTGCCAAGTGAGTGTAAAACGAAAGCCTGTACAGTGGACCCCCGAGTTTCGTAAAAACTTCATTCCAGAAGCCTGCTAAAGTGCCTTTACCGAACGAATTTACGTCCTTAAGAAATAATGTCACGTAGGTTAGTCTATTTCAGACCCCCAAAAATACACTTACAAAAGCACTTACAATATTATACTTACATAAAAGCACGATTTCCGGGGTTTACGAAACTCGGGGGTCCACTGTATTTGTTTTACATGATGGTAGGATTGCTGGTGTTTTTTTTCTGTCTCATAAACATGCATGATTTCAGGTATGTCTTGTTACTTCTACTTACACTTAGGTCACACTACACATTCATGTACAAGCATATATATACTCACCCCTCTGGGTTTTCTTCTAATTTTTTACTAGTTCTTGTTCTTATTTCCTCTTATCTCCATGGGGAAGTGGAATAGAATTCTTCCTCCGTAAGCCATGCGTGTCGTAAGAGGCGACTAAAATGCTGGGAGCAAGGGGCTAGTAACCCCTTCTCCTGTATATATTACTAAATGTAAAAGGAGAAACTTTCGTTTTCCTTTTGGCCACCCTGCCTCGGTGGGAAACGGCCGACGTGTTGAAAGAAAGAAAGAAAATGTATGAAAGATGGGAAGGTACCTAGGGATTGGCAGAGAAGGGAAACAAGAGAGATTGTAAAAATTATGGGGAAATAAGTTTACTGAGTATACCAGGTAAAATATATGGTAGGGTCATTATTGAAAGAATTAGAGGTATGAGAGAGAGCAGGATTGCAGATGAGCAAGGAGGTTTTAGAATGGGTAGGGGATGTGTAGATCAGGTGTTTACTTTGAAGAATATATGTGAACAGTATTTAGATAAAGGTAGGGAAGTTTTCATTGCATTTGTGGATTTAGGAAAGGCATATGATAGAGTGATTAGGGGAGCAATGTGGCAGATGTTGCAAGTGTATGGAATAGATACTAGTACGTTACTAAATGCTGTAAAGAGTTTTTACAATAATATTGAGGCTCAGGTTAGGGTGTGTAGGAATGAAGATGTGTAATGTCACCATTGTTGTTTAACGTACAGTGGACCCTCGGTTTTCGTTCACCTCAAACTTGAACAATTATGTAAGTATATTTTCGTAAATGCTTTTGTAAGTGTATTTTGGAGGTGTGAAATGACTAATCTAATTTACATTTGTCCTTATGGGAACAAATTTGTTTGTAACGGCACTCAAACAGCATTCTGGAAAGAATTTTCAACGAAAACCGAGGATCCACTGTATATTTATAGATGGGGTTGTAAAAGAAGTAAATGCAAGAGTGTTTTCTAGAGGGTGGGATTAAATTATGGAAATCAAATACAAAATTGGAGTTGACACAGTTACCTTTTGCTGATGATACTGTGCTTTGGGGATTCTAAAAAAGTTGCAAAGGTTTGTGGACGAGTTTGGGAGGGTGTGTAAAGGTAGAAAGTTGAAAGTGAACATGGATAAGAGTAAGGTGATGAGGGTATCAAACAATTTAGATAAGAAAAATTGGATATCACATTGGAGGGAGGGAGTGAGTATGGAAGAAGCGAATGTTTTCAGATATTTGTGAGTTGACTTGTCAGTGGATGGGTTTATGAAGGATGAGGTTAAACATAGAAATGATGAAGAAAAAAGGTGAGTGGTGTGTTGAGATATCTGTGAGACAAAAACGTTATCCATGGAGGCAAAGAAGGGAATGTCAGAGTATAGTGGTACCAACACACTTATATGGGTGTGAAGCATGGGTTGTAAATACTGCAGCAAGGAGTCGGCTGGAGGCAGTGAAGATGTCGTGTCTAAATGCAATATGAGGTGTAAATATTATACAGAGAATTCATAGTGTGGAAGTAAGGAGGAGGTGTGGAGTTACTAAAAGTATTAGTCAGAGGGCTGAAGAGGGGCTGTTGAGGTGGTTTGGTCATTTAGAGAGAATGGATCAAAGTAGAATGACTTGGAGAGCATATAAATCTGTGGGGAAGGAAGGCGGTGTAGGGTCGTCCCGAAAAGGTTGAAGGAGGGTAAAGGTGGTTTTGTGTGCGAGGGCTTGGACTTCCAGCAAGCGTGCTTGAACGTGTTAGATAGGAGTGAATGGAGGCAAATTGTTTTTGGGACCTGACGAGCTGTTGGAGTGTGAACAAGGTAACATTTATGAAGGGAATCAGGGACGCAGGCTGGACTATGGCTAGATTGTGTATGTACTTGGAATTCCTATAACATTTATTTTCAGTTGTTTTCCACTATAGCTTTCTGACCAATAATATGTATGATGAATGATAACTACAGATACAATGCAGCTACAGCACTTAAAATAAAAGTGAAATGTATCAGTTGATTCATATCATGCATTCTAAAATACTAGCTGCACTTTTTTTTATGCTTGTGTAGAATATCATTTCCATCCTCTTCCTTCTACACCTCCAGGACAGTGCTTCACAATCATCTCTAGTTTCCCTTTAAGGAAAGAGGCATTCTAATATTGTTGAAGGGCTCTTGATTCAGTGAATTGGAGCTATTTTCCACTTCCTCATATCTAGTCTACTATTCTTTAGGTGTTTGACCTTTTGGGTTTAGCATTTCTTGTGATTTTTAATAATGATGGCAATCCTTTTTATTATTGCACCATATCTTGTTAGGGAGTTAGTAGATGGGGAGCTGGAGGTATTGGGTAGATGGTGGGAATATTTTGAGGAACTTTTAAATGTCAATGAAGAAAGGAGGCAGTAAATTCATGCACTGGCCAGGAGGAATAATATCTTTAGAAGTGATGAAGAGCAGGATGTAAGTGTGGGAGAGGTGTGTGAGGCATTACGTAGAATGAAAGGGGGTAAATCAGCTGAAACTGGCGAGATCATGACAGAAATGTCAAAAGCAGGGGGGGATATAGTTCTGGTAGTAGGTTGGTAGACAGCAGCCGCCCAGGGAGGTACTACCGTCCTGCCAAGTGAGTGTAAGCAAGCCTGTACAGTGGACCCCGAGTTTCGTAAAAACTTCATTCCAGAAGCCTGCTAAAGTGCCTTTACCGACAATTTACGCCCTTTAAGAAATAATGTCACGTAGGTTAGTCTATTTCAGACCCCCAAAATACACTTACAAAAGCACTTACAATATTATACTTACATAAAAGCACGATTTCGGGTTTACGAAACTCGGGTCCACTGTATTTGTTTTACATGATGGTAGGATTGCTGGTGTTTTTTTCTGTCTCATAAACATGCATGATTTCAGGTATGTCTTGTTACTTCTACTTACACTTAGGTCACACTACACATTCATGTACAAGCATATATATACTCACCCCTCTGGGTTTTCTTCTAATTTTTACTAGTTCTTGTTCTTATTTCCTCTTATCTCCATGGGGAAGTGGAATAGAATTCTTCCTCCGTAAGCCATGCGTGTCGTAAGAGGCGACTAAAATGCTGGGAGCAAGGGCTAGTAACCCTTCTCCTGTATATATACTAAATGTAAAGGAGAACTTTCGTTTTCCTTTTGGGCCACCCTGCCTCGGTGGGAAACGGCCGACGTGTTGAAAGAAAGAAAGAAAATGTATGAAAGATGGGAAGGTACCTAGGGATTGGCAGAGAGGAAACAAGAGAGATTGTAAAATTATGGGAAATAAGTTTACTGAGTATACCAGGTAAAATATATGGTAGGGTCATTATTGAAAGAATTAGAGGTAGGGAGAGAGCAGGATTGCAGATGAGCAAGGAGGTTTTAGAATGGGTAGGGATGTGTAGATCAGGTGTTTACTTTGAAGAATATATGTGAACAGTATTTAGATAAAGGTAGGAAGTTTTCATTGCATTTGTGGATTTAGGAAAGGCATATGATAGAGTGATTAGGGGAGCAATGTGGCAGATGTTGCAAGTGTATGGAATAGATACTAGTACGTTACTAAATGCTGTAAAGAGTTTTTACAATAATATTGAGGCTCAGGTTAGGGTGTGTAGGAATGAAGATGTGTAATGTCACCATTGTTGTTTAACGTACAGTGGACCCTCGGTTTCGTTCACCTCCAAACTTGAACAATTATGTAAGTATATTTTCGTAAATGCTTTTGTAAGTGTATTTTTGGAGGTGTGAAATGACTAATCTAATTTACATTTGTCCTTATGGGAACAAATTTGTTTGGTAACGGCACTCAAACAGCATTCTGGAAAGAATTTTCAACGAAAACCGAGGATCCACTGTATATTTATAGATGGGGTTGTAAAGAAGTAAATGCAAGAGTGTTTTCTAGAGGGTGGGATTAAATTATGGGAAATCAAATACAAAATTGGAGTTGACACAGTTACCTTTTGCTGATGATACTGTGCTTTTGGGGATTCTAAAAAAGTTGCAAAGGTTTGTGGACGAGTTTGGGAGGGTGTGTAAAGGTAGAAAGTTGAAAGTGAACATGGATAAGAGTAAGGTGATGAGGGTATCAAACAATTTAGATAAAGAAAAATTGGATATCACATTGGAGGGAGGAGTGAGTATGGAAGAAGCGAATGTTTTCAGATATTTGTGAGTTGACTTGTCAGTGGATGGGTTTATGAAGGATGAGGTTAAACATAGAAATGATGAAGAAAAAAAAGTGAGTGGTGTGTTGAGATATCTGTGGAGACAAAAACGTTATCCATGGAGGCAAAGAAGGGAATGTGAGAGTATAGTGGTACCAACACACTTATATGGGTGTGAAGCATGGGTTGTAAATACTGCAGCAAGGAGTCGGCTGGAGGCAGTGAAGATGTCGTGTCTAAATGCAATATGAGGTGTAAATATTATACAAGAATTCATAGTGTGGAAGTAAGGAGGAGGTGTGGAGTTACTAAAAGTATTAGTCAGAGGGCTGAAGAGGGGCTGTTGAGGTGGTTTGGTCATTTAGAGAATGGATCAAAGTAGAATGACTTGGAGAGCATATAAATCTGTGGGGAAGGAAGGCGGTGTAGGGGTCGTCCCGAAAAGGTTGAAGGAGGGGTAAAGGTGGTTTTGTGTGCGAGGGCTTGGACTTCCAGCAAGCGTGCTTGAACGTGTTAGATAGGAGTGAATGGAGGCAAATTGTTTTGGGACCTGACGAGCTGTTGGAGTGTGAACAAGGTAACATTTATGAAGGGAATCAGGGACGCAGGCTGGACTTGAGTCCTGGAGATGGGAAGTATAGTGCCTGCACTCTGAAGGAAGTGTGTGAATGTTGTAGTTTTATAACTCTAGTGTGAGCATGCCTCTGGCAAGTCAGTGATGGAGTGAATGATGAAAGTTTTTCTTTTTGGGCCACCCTGCCTTGGTGGGAAATGGCTGATGTGTTAAAAAAATATTAAGTCATTAGCCTCATTATCTAATATGCTTTTCTTTATTCTCTCCATACCCATATTTTACATGTATCTACATAGTCTGTATGGAAGCAGTGAGTCATACTCTGTTGTCACACATTTGTTACTTTGTGTTGTGGCTTTCATATTATTATACACTTTAGTTCTGAATATGGCATTCTTAATATTGCATCTTAATATTTCTCAGTTTCTTTCTTGCCCAAGAAGCTTGCACTGTGCTTGAAACAAATTTTCGGAAAAAAAAAAAATTTCTTATGACATGATAGAGAATCTTTTTCCGATCATAATGCCACCAAAATTATGAAATTTGATGGAAAACTAACAGAATTATGCTCTTGCGAAGTTAGCGGTATCAATCACATTTACGCATCGGCGATTTTGCCCACTTTGAGCCCTATTTTGGTAAATTCCAATGTTTCAGTCTACTAAAATTATAGCTATTTTGCTAGAATTCCATTTGTTCTATCAATTGAGTATAAGAAACCGCCAATTTACCGATTTGAACTACCCAATAAGGTGGTCAGAAATTTGCAATTTGGCCAATTTCACAAGATGCTAATTTCAAAATAGGGTCCAGAATAAACAAGACAGACATTCCTGGCACTAAAATAACATTTATCTGTTCCTTAGTCACGTCTCAGGCCCTCTTACATTACTTTTGCTTTCCATTTTGAATTTTTATTCTCACAAAAAATAGAAGATTTACTGTTATGTATACAACTGCATCATTGTAAAAATGGTATAAATAATATCAGCGCACTTGTGCAAGAATATTAGACTACCCAGTTTATGTGTATTGGACGCATGGCATGATTTGTTTACTCTTCAACATCAGCAAAAATCGAACATTTTCTCTACTTTGCGTTCAGTTTCAAGGTACTGGTCATTGTGAAACCAGTCAAAATTATCTCTATTTCTGTAATATATCATCCATTCTATCGATTGAGACTAAGAAAACAGTATACAAGCATAAATACTATCGAAAATAGACTGCAAATGCTGTTTTAACCTTTAAACTGTCCACACGTAGATATACGTTCACGTGCGTACTGCCCAAACGTAGTTCTACGTTTTATTTTTCATTCCTTCAAATTTAGTGCGATAGGCCTGAGTCGCCTAGACATGAGAGAATGGGTCTGTGCCCTCAGTGTGGCAGTATTAAAAACCTGGACCACTTAGTACCTTGTGGGAGCACCAGTTTGATTGAGTGCCAGCTAGAGCAAATACTGTGGCAAACACCAGGGATTCACTCATGCCATGTCCATTAACACTCCCCTTATAAGAGGAAAGTAAAAATAGGTTAGATAAATACATGGTGGCTGTGGGTGGGTGTAGTTGGACCTGACTAGCTTGTGCTACTAGGGTCTTATGCCATGGTCCTTCCTTCAGAGGATGTGACCTGACTAGGTGGGTCATTGGTCTAAGCTGGGGGGTGACATGGACCTGCCTTGCATGGGCCAGTAGGCCTTCTGCAGTGTTCCTTCTTTCTTATGTTCTTATGTATTCGGCAGACTGGCTGGCTTTGGCTGTCTCTGGCTGTCTCTCTATCTGTCTATAACTCTGTCTATATCTTTGTCTGTCTATATCTATATGTCCTATCTCTCTCTCTCTCTCTCTCTCTCTCTCTCTCTCTCTCTCTTCTCACATGTACACATAAGTACAGTTATTCTACATAGTGTAAATTACCTGGATAACCCAAAAATTCCAGGCAAAGTGTTATACAATGCTTGTAGATATAAGGCATAATAAGCATGACTGGCAAGTAATACGCATCGTCACTTCTGCATCGTGTATAATACCTGTTGGCTTACGAGCCGCACTCTGAGACTGAGACAAGCAGACGGAAAGACACACACACACAGGCAGACAGAAAGACAGATAAGTAGAGTTAGACAGAAATAAGCAGAGCTTGACAAACAGACAGACAGATACAGGCAGACAGACAGACAGATACAGGCAGACAGACAAACAGATACAGACAGATAGACAGACAGACAGATGACAGAGACAGATAGACATTGAAAAAAGGGGGGGTTTCCTCCAGCACTGCTGACATTTATCAAATGTCACTGGGCTGTCAGTTTCTGACACTTGTCAACACACCATTCTTCAAGGAGTTTCATATACCCAGGCACACAGGCAGACAGAAAGACAGATAAGCAGAGCTAGACAGACACAGACAGAGATACAGACATCTGGTCTAGCAACTGGCTGCTTTTAATTTACCCACCAAATGCAAAGTCATGAAGATCGGAGAAGGGCAAAGAAGACCGCTGACAGAGTACAGGCTAGGTGGACAAAGGATACAAACCTCATCAAGGGAAAAACCTTGGGGTGAGTATAACACCAAGCAGTCCCCCGGAAACACACATCAACCAGATAACCGCGGCAGAATATGGGAATGGCAAACCTAAATTAGTGTCCATTACCTTAACAAGGAATCGTTCAAGACACTGTACACCGTGTATGTCAGGCCCATACTAGAGTATGCAGCACCAGTCTGGAACCCACACCTGGTCAAGCACATCAAGAAATTAGAGAAAGTGCAAGGTTTGCGACAAGGCTAGTTCCCAACTCAGGGGGCTGCCCTATAAAGAAAGGTTGAAAAGGACAACAACACTGGAGGACAGAAGGATTAGAGGAGACATGATACACATACAAAATACTGCGGGAATCGACAAGGTAGATACTGACAGGATGTTCCGAGAGGGGAAAAACAGAAAAAAAGGGGACACAACTGGAGGGTGAAGACTCGATGAGTCAGAGGGGTGTTAGGAAGCAATTCCAGCCATAGAGTAGTTAGGAGGTGGAAAATAGTTTAGCGAACGTATAGTGGAGGCGGGGGAAACCCTACATAGTTTTAAGACAAGGATGATAAAGCTCATGGAGCAGGGAGCAGAGACCCCGTAGCGGACAGTGCAGAGGCGGGGCCAGGAGCTGAGTCTCGCCCTGCAACCACATTTGGTGAGTACAGACAAACAGATTCAGACAGACAGATAAACAGACAGATAAACAGACAGATAGACAGACAGATAGATATACAGACAGACAGACACAGATAGATAGACAGATGGATAAGGTGAAAAGGAGGTTCCCTGCACATTCATTCATCATGTCACTGCCTTATCAGTAGTTATCTGGCAAAATTTTCAAAAACCATTCTTCAAGGGTTTCATATATACTCCTGGATGTCTAAAACATTGCTGGGACCTATAAATACTTCGTATATATTTATAGACAATAGTAAAAGACCAAGGTGGCGAAAATGTTCACCTGTTGGTGTGATTGTGACTATTTGAGTACTATTTCAGTACATAATATTAGTGTTAGAACAAAGATTGGCTATGAAATCACAGGAACTATTGTAAATTGTAATTATCAGAACATAAAAATTATATAAATTAAAATGAAAACTAGAAAAAGTATATCGGCAATACTTCTGCAAGCGGCAGGACTTGATGTTGCCGTCAGGTGAGCATCCAGCACCAACTTGGCGGGCTTATATCTCGGTAAGTACTGTCCCTAAACTTTTTTACTATCCTGTTTATAAAAATGCGCTCTTCATTTTTAAAAAATGATTTTTTTTTTTTCAAAATATTCGGTGCAGTACGCAGGTGAACGTATATCTACGTGTGGACAGTTTAAGGGTTAAACCAAAAACACGGTCAGAGTTTTTTTTCCTCATTATGCACTTTTGGTGCAGGATTTTTTATACTGCGACAGTGTGAATAATGTTATTGCATAGGCGCTGGATAACATTTTTATCCAAACACTCTGTAAATTTTAAACACTTCTTCCGTCTGTTAATTTTGTAAATTTGTACAGTGTTATACAATTTTATACAGGTCGCAGAACGGGTTTGAAAGACAAGAAGATGAAGTGAGTAGACTTGTTAAAGGGAAACTTTGTCATCCTTGCCTGATAACTTAGACCTTGATTCAAAACTACTTGTGCCTTCCCTCGAGGAGCTTCAGTTAAGGCCAAAGAATGATACCAGCAGTGCTTCCGAAGATAAGTGCTCAAGCTTGGATGGGCTTATGTGCAATATTGTTGATGCATTGTAGGAAAATGCAGATTATATATATTTTTAAATTATTCTATAATGTGTTATTTTGAGGGAGAATTACATTAAGTGCCCCAAATCTAATAATAAAAAGTGATTTTGAGGTTAAAATGATACCTTTCATGACTAAATGTTATTTTGCAAGGTAATGTGAAAACAATTTCATACGGGGGTTTTTTAACTTTTATATGTGTATATTTCATGTTTATTGTGAAAAAA